>VWPU01005018.1:34573-173471 GCA_013398955.1 Callaeas wilsoni | reverse complement strand
GATCCCTCAGCTGCTCCTCACAAGCCTTATGATCCAGACCCTTCCCCAGCTCCGTTGCCCTTCTCTGGACACACCCCAGCACTTCAATGTCCTTCTTGTAGTGAGGGGCCTGAACTGGACACAGGATTTGAGGCGTGGCCTCACCAGTGCCAAGCACAGGGGCATGATCACTGTCCTGGTCCTGCTGGCCACACTATTTCTGATAAAGGCCAGGATGCCACTGGCATTCTTGGCCACCTGGGCACAGCTGGCTCATGTTCAGCAGCTGTTTGCCAGCACCCCCAGGTCTGTTCCTGACAAGCAGCTTTCCAGCCGCTCTTCCCCAGCTTATAGCACTGCAGGGGGTTGTTGTGACCCGCAGGCAGGACCCAGCACTTCCCTTTCTATAAACTATTTTCTAATGTGCTTTTAGTGGCTGCTTGAGTGGGATAGTCCAGATACTTTTTCATATTGCTTTAGGTCCACTGTTGTTTGTCATACTGTGCAGATGTTTTGATGGTCAGTCGTCAATGGGGATTTTTTGCATTATTTTTATAAGAACGTAAACCTATATTTGCTAAAAAAAATATAGATTTAGTGTTGCGGAATACACTTAAGAATAACTTTTGGACATCATATATATGCATGTCTCTGTGTGTGTGCATGTATACATATCTATGTATCTTATCTTGACACCTAAGACTACGAAAGAAATTTGAGAGGAAGGATGCTGTGAAAGGCAACAGAAAATCAGGGACTCTCATTTTTTGGTTGTGCAGCAAAACATCAATATGTTATAACACACAAGCTCTACGTTTGGTGTTGTGTTTATTCCATCAGCATATAACACTGACAGGTGGGGCAGCTGACATTCTCATTAATCTCACTTTATTTTACGTAGAATTAAAAGGAAATGTAGATAAGAGCTGCTGACTATGGGATTTCAGAAGTTTCTTTTTGACTATTCTGCTGCATTAACTGCTGAGCACTCTGTAGCTATAAAATCTCCTTACTCTTTGAAATTGCCAGAGCTACTATAGGAACAATGTAAAAGACACCTTTAAAAAAACACCAAACAACTAAATACTGTAAAATAAAATTCCTTACAATGCGATTGTCATAAACATCAACACAAAACAAGTATTTTTCAGATTTTAGTTGCAGTTTTGTTTTCCCTTGGGAAACATAGTTTTCTATTTAGATTTTTTTTTCATTGGACCAAACTCCTGATCTTGTATCTCAAGCATTAACAGAAGGTAAGAGAAGCCACGATGAATGCCAGAATGAGCTGTGGGTAAGATTAAGCTGAGAATAAGGAACAGCAGAACACTTTCTGTCATTTATCACAACTTCCTAAATGGCAATTATGTTAGTTATGGAAATCTTACGACAAGTACTGTTTACTGAGGTTTTTTCCAAGCTAATTCCTTTGTTATACAATTTGAAATAATCTCATAACTTAGCACAGTGGCCTACCAGGCATCTGTGTTACATTTGATTTTTAGTCTGTTAGCAAATAATGTGTTTTTTGTCAAAAAGAAAGCTTCTCCCCTTGGTGCGTACTAAAGGGTGAGGAATGGTTACGTTGGGATTGGTGGTGTTCAAAGCAGAAGAAATAGCTGTGTCAGCCTTTTGCCCTTTTCTAGTCAAAACAGTATTTCTTGGGTTCTAAGAATCTAGAAAGTGCTTAATATTGTTACTGATACTTTTTTTAAAATAGAGATCTCTTTAAAAAAAGAAAAAGTGGGTTATAGAATCATAGAATAGTTTAGGTTGGAAAGGATCTTTTAAAGGACATCTTCTCCAACCCACCTGCAATGATCAGGGACATCTTCAACCAAATTGGGTTGCTCAGAGCCTGTCCAACCTGACCTGGAATGTTTCCAGGGGACTGGGCATCCACCACCTCTCTGGGCAACCTGTTCCAGTGTTTCACCACCCTCATTTTAAAAAAAAAAAGCCTTTCTTATCTCTAGTCTAATTTGACCCCTCCTCAATGTAAAACAATTACCCCTTGTCCTATCACAACAGGCCCTCCTAAAAGTTTATCTATGACACCATAATAAATCATGCAGGTTGACTTGGAATCTCAATATAACCTGAACACAGACACAAGGGTTTCCCCAGGTATTTGGTTTTTTTCAATTTTTATATGCTTATTTTTCTATTACTAGTAACTAAGAATCTTTAATCATACCATTAAAACGTGGCTTGAATAATTTGTTGCTTTCATGCTTTTCATGATTTAATATTTGCTGCTCTGTGGATTATTTTGTCCCTCAGCTTAATATGAAATCGCTTTAATTATATCTTGAACTCTACTTGCTCCTCTTACTTGATGCTAAAGATATCCATCAGAAAGGGATGCTACAATTCCGACAAAAATTAAGCAACAAATTGTATACCTGCTGTGAATGTTCAGAGAACTGCTCCCAGCTGTGATATTAATATTGCATTGTTTATCAGGAAGGTAACTTGCAGAGTTATTTGAAGTTAAAGGCCAGGGTTATCTCCCACTGAGATAATAGCAGCATATTTCTTTGTACCAAATTATTGGTCTAATTATGTTTTAAACTGTGCTTTTAACTATGGTAGCCATACAACTCCATAAATTAGGGTTAAAATGATTTTACATTTTATATTTGGCTCTAAATTGTTCCAGATTCAGATATATTTAAAAATTTTTACATAGTAGCCTGTTCCCTTGGATTTGGATATTATTGTTACTGAACTTTAATGCAGTGATTCAAGAAAATTAGCTGCATAGAATTCATGAACATTTAAATGTTTTAAAAGCAAAGCATGCTTTTCTGGTGGGTTAAAGCATGGCACTAATTATATTATTTTTAAACACTAGTAATTTGAAGGGGAAGTTATAAATTTAGCATGTGTTAGAGTGAAATGAGCACTCTAGGTTGTAGTCTGTCAGAATTCTACATTTCCCAGGAGTAAATAAAAACAACATTGAAAGAGTCTTTAGTCAATTTGGTAGAAACTTCAGCAGCAGTCTTCAGTCGTATTGTGTGTTTCATAGTGGTTCCCAACGTTTTCAGTAAAAATGTTTCTAGATCCTATGACTGAAGCCAAACAGATAGGCTGACAGCAGTGTCTGTCACCAGAGACAATGAAAGTGCAATGGTATGAGAATGTAAAAACCAGCAATTAGCCTTATTTCTCTTGGTGAATATTAGTAATAATATTTTCAGACTTGTTTAGTCCCTCACAGCTTAAGATTTTAATGCACTTTAAATATATGATTTAGTGCTCATATCATCTCCAGAATGTGTGAGATAACCATTTCCTTTAAATAAAGTGTAATGCAATAAGAGAATAAAATACAAATCCTCAAGGCCTTTTTACAGGCTACACTAAGCATGTGAGAAACTGGAAGTTGTAGTGCTTTGCAGAATCAAATCATAGGTGAGGAATTACATGAAAAAGTTTAAGTGTTTGAAATAGAAAAAAATGGAAAGAAGAAAAATACTTCTAGTCTTTTCAGTGCAAACTAGTTCTCCATGCCGAGCTTTTGTAAAAAAATCAAAAACTAACAGTAGCAAAATGGCAGGCTAAAGCAACATCTGTAATACTGGGTAAAGTCATTATGAGAAGTTTTATCTTAGCTGAATAAGCAGCTAACACACTGAAGATTTTGAGCATTTGAACCTCATTCAGTAAACAGCATGTGGCAAGGCAAAACTTCCCTTTCCTTGATGTAGCCACTGTTACAGGTGACATGTTTAAGAAATGGGCCCAGCTCATCCAGATGCAGTCAGCTCTTGGTTACCTAAGGATAAATCTTTCAGGCTCCAGGTTCAGTGTGCCGCTGATGCGGAGACACCGGAGCTGGCTCTGCATGAGCTGGTTTCCTTTCAGGAGGAGTGCAGGCATGCCCAGGCTGAGTGCACACTATGTTCTTGACTGCTTGCCGGGTGCCAGCTGGGGGATTTCCCCTCTCCACACTCATCAGCAGCACTGCCCTTTTCCCACTGCCCCTTTGCAGTGTGTTCTTATGACCAAGTTTTATATTTGTCTCGCATTATATGTGAGTTCGAGTTTTCCAGGTTAGCCAACCCCTTCAGAGTCTAAGAGTGTATAATGAATACCTGATGGTTGCCTGCTGTTTTCTCTTGACATTTTTTATGTACCAATTTGCTAGGAAACTATATTAAAAGTAGGAATGAAATAAAAAATGCTAATTTCAAAGTTATAACTTATATGTGACTTCAAAATTAGGCTTACTGCTGTGTTTTAGTGATAGGATTCATTATCTCTTCTTGAGTCAGAAAGACATTCCTACTACTATTTACTTAGACGTTTTGTTTTCCTTGGACTTTTGGTATGTTGAATTTACCGCATTCCTGCAATGTAGTTCTTCTGCATAAAATTCATGACTGCCCACTTCAGAACTTTGCATGGAGTAGATGCCCTCTGCAATAAATAGGAAGTAGTGTGAGATTTAAATTTCGTATGCTTTTATTCAGCTCTTTTTCACAACAAGTCCCACTTTGTGATATTCCTACGTCTACATTCAGAATTTAAAATTTCTCATCAGTTGTTTACAATGCTTCACCATAACATGCCATGCATTTTGGAGTGCCAGTTGTGCACATATGTTCACATATGTAATTTTTGGCTGTGATTTATATCTAATTCTAACAGAAGGCATCATTAGTACTGGCAGACCAATTGATTCTCGAACACAAAATTCGGTCTCTGTCTTGTGAGTTGGCTTTCTATTTATAGACTGTAATAGACACAGTCATTTGGGAGTAGTCTAATGGAAATCTACTTATGAGAAGTACTTATGTTGCTATTAAGTGAAATTGTATATTTTACTAATAATATATAAGTTTTGAACTGTCTTTTTTCTAAGGCAAACATTTCAAATGCTTAGCATGGCCATTTATGTTTGAGTTATAGTCCAGCATCTAAGATCTCACCAACTTCATGTAAAAAGATTTACATTTTTTGATTTCATGATGGAAAGTGTGTCATAGTGTGTCAAAACACTGCACAGGATGACTTTATCTACCTTTTTACCAAGGTTAAAGCTTTGGAATCTTTCATACTCCTTCTGCGAAATGTCTGTAATTGAATTCATGGTCAATGAAAGGCATGATGTCTGTAATCATGAGATGCCATTTGTTTCATCACTATCATCAACTGCCTCACAGAGCAATATGAAAGTGTAATATTACAATCAGGGAAATCATGTGAAGTACATATCTGAAGGGTTAAAATCTGCATTTTCACTATTTCTGCTGGGGAGTAGCTCAGCAAGAAAAAAAAAAGAAGAGCGAGCATTTTGAAAAGTAATCTTTTCCTCTGGCCTTTAGTTCCACACAATATGCTAAAATGATAGCTGCTTTTGAAATACCAAGCACATTTTTCTTTGAAAGATTTCCAACTTTTTCGTCTAATACGTATTATCAAGCTCCTGTTGAAATGGAAATGAGCTGGTGTCAGTATTTTTGCTTATTAGTCCACCTGTACTTCAACCCACCTGCATATGTCCCTCTGGACTTGGCTATAATGTGCAAGCTGGTCTTTTTGTTACAAGGCCAGGGCATTTTCTTATTAATATAGGTAACTGTGCTTGTGATATATTCCCAAAGGCTTTGAAAAGCCTTCCTCTGTGTCTTTGAGCCAAATGGAAAATGTAAAACTTCCAGAAAAAATTTCAAAAGCTTTGATGTTTGTAATAGCACCATAGGTAGGATTTGTTTTTGAAACATATGGCAATAAAGATAAGTAGGTTTTTCATATTTAAATCTTCAGTTTTCAGGATTCCTCATTAACATCACACAACCACCAGTAAAGTTTCTGCCCTTATAATGAACTATTTGTCTTTGATTTCTTAGACACTTCCATCGCGATCTTTAGCAAATTACTATATATAAAATGGAGAATAGAGTGAAGATACAGATACTTCTGTTCTGAGAGCACTTCCCTGGTCATTCTCACTCATACGACTGCTCAGATTTTAGACTTCTGACTCTTTGCTTCATAGCATTACATGCCCTGCTCATTTTTCCCATGCTACTTTAGGCTGTTGCAGTTGTGACCTATTTTCACACTTGTTTCAAGCAGCTTTAGTATAAATAATAAGTTCACTTGAGCTGTGTGTTCACAAAGATTGTCTCTTGCTGAGTAGCACTGAGCTGTTGAATCATCATCCTTCCCAGGCACAACCAGCTGCCTCTCATCTATGCCCTTTTGTTTAATCTGCCTTTTCTCTTCCATCCCTATTTACAGTCTGTCAGCATTAGTGACTGCTCTCCTAGCTTCAGCCTTACCATTCCCATGTGCTGTTGGTAAAAATTGTTTTGCTATGTTTTGCACCTTCATGTGCTCTTCCCTCCCATTAAGATCAATTTCCAATCAGTGTCCTTAACAGTACCCATCTAGCATGAGTATTTGCAACTTCTTGTTGCTGTATATGTCCTATGTTGTAAGATGGGAAATTAGATGTCTAAGATGCAATTAAACTCCATGCAAGCCAAGTGCTACATTTGATCATTATGCAGCTGCTTCAGATAAGACCAGACAGGCTAATTTTACAGTACACAAGATGTACTTGAGAGACCTAGGCATCCATCTCGAGTAATACCTCTTCCTTAAGGAGCACCAAGATGCAGAAGCAGCTACGAGCCTGTAAAGTGTGCACAAAATACATAGAAAGCAAAGGTGCACCTTTCTGTCTCAGCAATTATGTAGCGAGGGTAGGACTGTGTTCTCACTGAGCAGCTTCACCTTTTGGACACTGCCCTAGCAGACTGGTGAGCTCCACACCATGAAGATGTCACCAGAAGTGTACAAAACATGGCCAAGCTGCTAGGAATAGGAGAAACAGGACAGAGAAAGAGGAGGGACAAGGCAGGGATGGAATAAGAGCCCTGGGGACCCTGAACCATTTTACCAGTCTTTAGAAGCAGCCCAGATAAAATTAATGCAGATATAAATTTTATCAAAAGCTACCATCTATAGCAAGCCTTCCAAACAACGACTTTTGTTCCTTATTTCTTGCACTTGCTGTCTGTACTCATATCTTCCCCTTTATTTGCAACTCCTCAAGCCTCCTACAGGGTTCTGCACAGATGACTTGATTTGCTGTTGTTTGTTGTTTCTGTCTGCTTAGGCATGCAATAATCCTCTGCTTGCCAACAGCTGGTAAAGAGGGATGCATTCAGTTCTGCTCATCCCTCCTGGCTCTGAAACTATATGGGTCTGAAAACTGTCTCTCTCACCAGTGCACATTTGGCAGAGGCCCCTTACTGAAGGAATCTCTGTGCGACTAGGAAGAGACAACATTCTCTCATCCATCCAACTTGTCCCGAATATTCCCATACTCGACACAAGTGCAGAGGAAGGATACAAATCATCCGAACAGTCCTTCATTCCTCTAAACCAAATTATGTGATGAAATAAAGTTTCCTAAAATTCTTGCCCTGAGCTCCCAGATTCTTTGAAACTTGCAGTGCACATGCTGATAGGTTTCCTGCAGTAGTGAGAATGAAACCTCCTCATCTCCAGCCTGTCCCTCTTAGCCAGGACCTTATTCATTGATGACAGTGTCTCTGCAGCAGATGCACAGAACTGTTTTACTAGAGCAGCTTGATGATTAACCCACATGCAATGAGGCTCAAACATCTACACAGGGTAATTCCATGCTCTACACCACCACTGAGATGGTCAGCAATTGTACAATTACTCACAGCATGAAAAAATATACATACCAGGTATGTATAACTTCCCATTTCCTGCCTCTACTGCCTGGTCTGTCTATGAGTTTCTGGGACAATCTTTAAATCCAGATTTTACTCTTTCATCTGCATTTGTATCATCTCCCTACAAGCTGTGTAAACTTTCATTGTACTCACGAAAATTGTAGTCTGTCTTGTACACAGACATTCCTTCTCCTTATGTGAAATACCCATCTCTACAACATGCACATGTAGCACATATCTGCAATACGTCTACCTCCCTCAACTGGGCAAGTTTTCTGGGAGAGTGCAAGTCCCCTTGTACTGCAAGCACAGCAGCACTGTGTCCTTCTTGAGCAACAACAGTAAGGAGAATTGGGCTGTGAATGGGGGCTATTTGGTGGTGGAATAAAATCCCACACATTCAACAGAGACATAGGTGCAATCTGTGTTGTAGTACTGCTGCTCAGAGATTGTCTTTGCCCAGCTGTGGATGTGACCTGCTACAAATAAGGGATCTGACAAGTCTTGTTGGCTGGTCTCCCTCGGCAGTTCTTTGTAAGGCACTTCTAACTGTCTACATCATTTATTCAGCCTGATTGTTTGATGGTGTTAGCTTAAATGAGTGAGATTTCTAGCAAAGTCCTCAAATTCATTAGAAATGACGGTCTGTTGCTGGATATGACAGCCTGGTAACTCATTAGTCACACCAGACAATGAGCAGAAACTGCTGCAGTAGCTGTTTGTGATCTTGACTCATTTCAAGTAAGAGTCTGCCACAGTCTGGGTGTTCTTTTTTTGAAAAACACAGAGGCAGCAATACAGATTCAAGACAACAGCTTCTTGGATAGCATCTCACATGTCACACAGAGTAATTGGTTGAGTGATTCACTCATTTAACACTTTCTCCTGGATATGCTCTGAAACGCAGGATTTTTGGGGTGTGCTGTAACATGGCTAATGTTGCTCAACAACCATCTCTTCAAGAATATAGTGACATGATTTTTTCTTCTGAATAATTTTTCAAACAGTTTTTTTCTCTTAATATTCAGGAAGAACATATTCTGGTGGTGGCTATGTGGTGGTCATTTCTAGGACTTCATTGGCCGAGGAGGGAAATGAATATCCAGACTTGCTACAGGGGGACTGGCAAAATCCAGCAGCATTTTGCAGTGGCACATCACAAGGATGGTAATTGAAGTACTGCACAGAGGAAGTGCAGACCCACAAAATGTGGTTGAAGGAATGGCCAATGTTGCAGCAGTCAGATATTCCTCAGAGCTCAGCAGTGGAGGCAGCAGCACCCTTGTCAGTTTGCTGAATTTGTGGAACTGAAATATCCAGTCAGCGACAGCGGATGTAGACAGAAATGTCTAGACAGAAAACTGGCTATGATTTCTTCTTATATCTTGTACTTCCATACATCAGTGCCTATAACGGCAAACATGGCCAAGTGAAAGATCAGTATGTTTTGTTTTGGGAACAATCTCTCTTGTTTCAAAATTATTCTTCAATTCAGAGAATTCTGAAATCACATTCCATGATGCAGATACACTTATATTGAGTTGCTCAATGCATCTCAGGTACGCTGATCCAATTTCCAAGCACTCTATTTCAGTGACTGGAGCAGCTCTTTATGCTATGAGTGCTTCCTGCATGTTCTCAGGACTGCTGCTTCCTTCTCCAGGGAGCAGTGCCAAGCTCCTGCTGGTTCTGCTCATTCTGCAGGATTACACCCTTCCTGCCAGAGCCCCAGAGCTGTATTTGTGGAGTGGGACATGTCTTGGTGAAGAACCAGCAGCAAACAAGTGTGACTTCTGGTGGTTAGTAGTATGGACAAAATTGCCTTCACAGGGAGGAGTGGTACGTGATAGAATTTCTTCCTGGGCCAGAAACAATATTTTGCATGTACAGTAGTGGCATCTTACCTGGATATTTATACCCCCTACAATTTAAGTGGCCTTTTACGCATACATAAATTTTTTTGCCTCCTGCTTTCATTTTCGTGACTATGAAGGAGTCTGGTGTCTTTTTCAGAGAGAAAATCAACAAGTCCAACATGACCACTATTGCTGTTGCCTCTTTCTTTGCATTTGTCAATATAAAGATTTTTCTTAAGCTTTCTTTCTTTAGTCATTGCATCTCTTTAGAAACCAAACTGACAGCCTGACATGGCAAGTGCTGACTTGGGTTGTTATAACTTTGTCCTTTTTGCTGTTGACTTACCCGCTTGCTGGCTACCAGCCTGTCTGGTTTTATGACCATATGTCATTTCTTTGCACTCGTGGTGTTTCTGGCACTGAAGAGAGAGATTGTTTGCAATAGATAAATTTGCTGCTTACCAATTGCCTTTTGTAATTCTTGAAACTTTACAGTATTTTTATAAATTAATGAAAGAAATTTAATGTTGTTAATATTAATGACCCTACTTTTTTTAGATGCTTAGCTAACAACACCAGTAGGTCCTTGCTATAGCTGGACACGTGCTCTGCATGAAAAGTAACACTACGGAATTAAACAAGATACAAAATACACCTAAGATAGTATGCAATGTCACCTTAAGTGTATCACAGTGATCCTTATAATAAATTATGCAGACGTCAAGTCTTGCCATTGGTGTTGCAAAACTACACCCTGTTCCTAAATAACAATATTTTGGGAAGACATTGCACATGCTTTGTTGAATTGCTGCTACAGAAAGCTGATTATTCCACCTGGGAATCATGTATTTATGACTGTTTGGAAATCCTCCGAAATAAACTCAGTGGCCTTTTCCTTTTAGAAGACTAAACTCAAGGTACTTGGCTGATTTTACTTGTTTATATATGAAATGACAGTCCTAGTTGGGAATAGCTAATTGTTTCTGTTTCCAGAGATCTATAATAAATAAAAAGGTTCTTGTGTGGAAAGTATGAGATCCTGAGGAAATTTGAAAAACATCAGGGCTTAGATGACTCAAAAATTAATTTAACTCACAGTTTAGAAAACCTGAATACCAAAGCTGTTCAATTCTGTAGTAGCTTCAGATTTGAGATGTAAGTTCTAGTGATAACAGTGTCACTAAAAACTAATTTACTAAATTGTTTCAACCAGAGTTTCTGTTGCTTTTATAAACTATGTTTATAAAGATTTAATTTTCATTCTGTTTACTCCAATACTGTATTGTTTTAGTGCTGCTACAGCTTTCCTTTTCACTTGTGACCTTTTTTGCTATATTTTTCAAAATGTAAGTGTGAAACAGCAGAATAGAGAGAGAAATAGAAAGTACAGAGGAAATCTAAAGTTCAAAGCTTTCTCAGAATGCCTTAAGGTTCTTGAAGTCTTTCAAGTAGAAAAGTATGAGGAAAATTAATTACTTGCTGGTGACAAAACACAAGTAAAAAATAATAATGCACAGCACTATATACAAAATCTAAACAAAAGTCATAATACATTATTAATATCTAAAATATTTATCTAGAAGCAATTTTTCAACCACACCCCAATAATTTGTTTTTTAGGTACACAGATACAATTTTAATGAATTGAAATAAAGGTTTCCAAGTAAAAATGGATGTCTCTGGAGCTATGATATTGCTGCATTTAGATCACATTTTGCATAAGACCTTCTTTACTTGTAATTTCAAGCCATCTCCAGGAGAGAAGGGCTTCCTCACACATAATGGTGACTTGAGAAGACAAATGCTATCACTCCAAATATTCCCTCTTCCTCCTTCTTTCGCCACACTTTCTATACTGAGCATGATGTCACATGTCTGGAATATCCCTTTGGTTGGTTTTGGTCACCTGTCCTGGCTGTGTCCCCTCCCAGCCTCCCACACAGCCCCAGTCCCCTCACCAGCATGACCATATGAAAAGCAGAAAAGGCCTTGGCTCTGTGTAAGCCCTGCTCAGCAATAACAAAAACATCTCTCTGTTGCCAACCCCGTGTTCAGCACAAATCCAAAACACAGCCCTATACCAGCCTCTGTTAAGAAAATTAACTCTACTCCAGCCAAAACCAGCCCAACCTATTTTAAGATAATGGCATGATCTCCTTGGTGTTAATTCGATTTCAACTGGGACTAAGTTCATGCTCTCAAAATTAAAACTTCATCTGAATAAAACTGTAATTTTTAATAGGTCTAAAATGTTTTTAAGAGGTGATACAAAGCTAATTATAATGTTGTAATACAAAAAGAGCTGTTTAACCATTTATAAGAAACAGAGTTTAAAAATACCAAAATTGAGATCTGCTGGCAGAAAGTGTCATGTAGTAAAATGAAGTACACATGGTCTTAAAGCTTATGCTACAAAAGAGAGAGTCACGAAGAACAGGTAAGATCAATGTCAAATAAGAAATGTCCAGAAAGGTGTATGAATACTGATGATCCTATAGTGGTACTTCCTCTACTTCTATATAAAAGTGCAAAAATATCTGGCTGTTAATATTTGAAATGTAGGTGCTGGTGCGCCAAAGCATGAGGCCTGAAAATAGAGGTCTGGATATACTTTGGGACATAAATTTTCAAACTATGTATTTTCCCTAGAATTTAATACATCTTGCCCAAAAGAAACTTTACCAGATAAAGGTAGACAATTCTGTTGGCAAATAATAAAACTATTCATTTTAAAGTCAACATTAAACTTTACCTACCTAAAATACTTTTGAAGTAACTATTATTCACAGATTCTTTGTAATATCTTTATGACTTGATCATTAAATTTTAAAATATGATAATGTTTTATGTTTAAAGCAGAGGAAACTTGGAGACACCAAAGAACGTCACTTGGTGTCCTGAAAAAGAGCTGAGAAAATTCATAATTTATCTTCAGGATTTTTTTTTTCTCTCCTTCATGAATACTTCACATAGAACACTTTCCCAGTTTCAAAATTCAGGTGTTGATAATTGGGTTAGGCTTAAGTTCATAATTTTGAGTCAGTATGCTTTTTTTTTTTGTTAACTATTATGGAATTTACAAATGCTTGACATGTTTGGACTGATAGGATATTTTTGACCCTTAGTTGTGACTCTGTACACGCCTCTTCTGGAAGAAGTAAGAATACATACCACATTTTTTTGTGGATGTTAGCATCTCAGTCTTCAGTTGTCTCTGTGATTTCCTGTCTGGAGTTCTGAGGCCCCCTGATACTGAAATTCTTTCACTGGAGAGTGTTCATGTATAGAATATATTATCATGTCCCCTAAAAATGAAACACTGTTTATTAAGGTTTGTGACAATGAAAAGGAGTGTTAAGTGTAGATGTTTATAAACTTATAATAAGTTTGTTTATTGGTCAATGACAACATGAAAAGTAGAAGAGAAAAAATAATACTCAAAGGATGGAGATAGAAGTGCTTTTATGGAATGCAGGAGGGATGGAATTTCCCACCCTCAGGTTTTTTTCATCTTATGAAAGATAATCCATGGTCTAAGATATTTATTCTTAAAGAGCAATGGTGCTGATTGAAGTCTTGTGATTGTAGATAAGCATATGACCTTGAGAATGAGAAATAGTCGCCGAGTTCTAAATAATGTTGCTATGTACTTCAAGTTTTAAGTGGCACTAAGATGGTGAAAGACATTAACATCATCTGCATGAGAAAAAAATTTATAGCCCATTCTGCATTTGATTGTAAAAATATCTGTAAACTCTAGTCTTATATATGTAGCTATGTAAATTTTAGGTATCTTTTTTCAGACATTTACTTTTACTTAGAAAACTAGGCACAGTGCTTGCTCCTGTCCTGTGTTTCCACTAGCACCGAGTATTTCTTTCTTCACTTAGCTACCAATCAAAGATTGATTTTTATTTGTTTGATTCTAAATGCTCAGGCGCAAAGTGGAAAATAATTTTATCTTGCTTCAGCTAGCTGAAAATCCCTGCCTTCGGGGGCAGCCCATCTGTGCTGGAAGGTTTGCCCGGACTAGTAGTTTGCACTTTATGCTTTAATGATGATTGCAGCAGCAGCTCTTGCAAGGACCATTGTAACATAATCTAACCCTAGTGTTCTTCAGCATGTTGATCTTAAAACATCAAATGCGCTGTACTACTGGTGATATGAAATAATGGTAACATGCAGGGCATTTGCTCCTTTGTGAAATGCCCTTCATTGAAAATTAAACCTATTTTATAAAAGCCAGCTCTGGAAATAGAAGATGAAGTGACTTTTGAAGAGTAAGATGTATGAAGCAAAGTAAACAAGGTTTCCCCTCTCACAGTTTAAATGACGTTTGCCTATGAAAAGTGCATACCTTGGCAACTGGATTCAAATGAAAAGATATTAAAATGCAGAAACACAGAATGTTAAGGGGCTGGAATGAACCTTAAAGACCATCCACTCTTCCCCTCCCTTTGCAGATACAGGTAAAGAAGTTAACAAGTTACTTTTGGGTAGATAGCTGAAAAAGTTGAAGTAGCTCTTTCTGCTATATTTTCTTGGTCATGCTTATGCTAGTGTGAAGATGGTACCAGTGTTTTATCCCAGCTCTCTGGTTATCAGCAGTTCCTTTGGGATCTTGGAGTTCTCTGTAGTGGTACAGCCAGCTCTGAAGTGGTATCATGCAGACATTAGTATGAGGGGCTGCAACTGACCATCAGAAACTTCTCTGAACTCTCATTCGGTACTCAGCAGTTAGTTTCACAGCTGGTTTAAATGAATAAAAGAAATAAAAACTCATGATTGACATTCACAGACTTGAAATACACCTAATATTACTATAGAAGAGTATTAACTAAGCCTCTATGCATGCATATTTGCCCTGCTATTGAAAACTTGTTGTCTCTTAATACCTAGCTCATGAGTTTGCATGCAAAAGCCCCATTTCTGACTCTGATTCTTTTGTTCTTTGCACCACTGTAACTTTACATTTGGTTTGTTTATTTCTTTGTTTGCATGTGGTGCTTAATATTGTCAGAAAAATGCATTTTTTACCCAAACATTTTCTTTGATGTAGGTGACAGAGTATTCCATCACTAAAGTAATATTCAGTGCTTCACATTCTGTTTTCAGCTGCCTGTTTTTGCTATGCCTGCTGTAACTAAAATCATAATGTTGTCAGCCTAATTATTCCATATACCTATTTCCATTTGCTCTAATTTTTAGATTAAAGCACATGAAAACTTTACGTTTCTAGGATTTTGCGACACCTCATTTGTTGTCCTGAGAGCCAAATTCACGCTGTGAATAAGCTTATCTGCCAATAGTGGATTGCCTGTCTTTCTATCTTGACTGTGTTTTCTGGCTTAATTGCTGTGAGTCAGCAGTAGGAAATTAGAAACATGCTCCATAATGAACGGAAGCTGTTGGTGAATACAGCCTTTTTCCAGTTCAGAGCCTTTGCAAGTATAAGTTGATTTTTATGCTTTATTTTATAGGGCCATGCTTTCTTTCAAATTTTTTTTCATTTTCAGAACTTAATGGCTTGTCATATGTGAGAGGTCAAAACTAGGTGAGAGTTGTAATCTGTAAATAATCAGCCAAATGATCTTATATTTTGAAGTCTCTGAGATTTGTAAACATGAGCTGTAATTCTGAAAATTCTGATTATTTTCGTGTCCAGCTTTTCCCATGTGAAGTGTTCTTGTGCAGTTTTGGAAATGTTGCCTTGTTTAGCCTGTGTAGTCAGAGTAGTCATCCCAGACAAAGTTTCTATTCCAAAAATAATGAGAGTGATACATTACTTTATATGATGACACACTGTTTTATATCACAAGGATTAAATGGATGACTCAGACGTGATCCTGAAGATTTATGCACACAATAAACTTTAAGCATTGGAGTAAATTTAAGTTTGCACGTAAGTCTTCCCAGGATTAAATCATAAAATTTAGGTGCTGATTGCAAAATATTTACACTAAATAGTGACAAAAGTGTTCTACTTGGTAAATTATATTTAATCATATGCCACTCCTTGATTTTTTTCCTTGCTTAGGGCAAAGACAGTGAAGTTACCTTGAAACAATCTTTTCTTCTTTTCTCTTTTTATACTTTGCCTTTACTTAATTTTTTGGATATCACAAAGAGTCAAAGCAATTTGAATTTATTTGTTATGTTTTCACTCTAATTTAAGACCTGAAAGCTTTACATATTTAGAAAGACAATATGAACAGGTATTCATATTTAGTTCAGATCTGAAGCTTGCAGGAAATGGTTCTTATATAGGTGGTTATAGAAACAGGATTTTTAGAAAAAAAATGGATGAGAAAATTGCAGAATACTACACATAATAATAAGCTGCATTTTGTTCAGCTTGGACATTTTGTTGTCTATGATCAAAATGTGTAAATGTAGAAATGCCTCTTTTGGGATATTGTTGGGTAAGGAATACTTCTGTTGGATTTTTGAGCTATAAGGTCAATACAAGTGTTTTGCTGGCTACTCCCTTTGTCTAGTGGTTTCAGTCCTTTCTGTCCCAGTTTTTCCATCTGTCCCAGTTTTTCCATCTGTAAAGTAGCTGTACTGATTCTGATTATTTTCAAGAAGTGTTTTGATATCTATTTATGAGACAATGTCTTTAAAAGCCACCTGCAGTTAGTATGCTATAACATACATGAATATATCTCGTTATTAAAAAATCAGGTAATGTAACATTTTACCTACCCTAAATTCTGTGTCAGTTTCCTTGATTTACCAAGAATCCTCATCCCCCTCTCCATTTTCGTATTCTTTCTCAAAAAATTGCGATGAAACTCCTAGGTTCACCTTACAACTCAGAATTTAAGCTTTGTTTGTTGTTGCTGTTACTATTACTATTATTACTGTTACTATATTTTGAAGTGGTTACTGGCTTTTGTAAGTTAGAAAGAAATGATTGGCAAGTTCACCTCGGTAGGATGAAACCGAGACAACAAATCCTTTTCCCTTTTTCCTTTCAAGACTTTAAAGCCCATGTTATGATTGTGGGCTTATCGTTTGAATTTGAATGCTTAGAATTAGTATTATTTTTTAAAAAATTCTTTGTCTCCCTAGTCTAGCCGTGAAGTACAGTTCACCTTTGTGGACTTACGTCCCCTTATGTTTCGTGAAGGAGACAGAACCTAAAAGTTCAGCTACTAGAATAGCTAGATCATTTATGGCACTATATGGAGATTTGAAATATTCCATGTTTTCATAATCCAAAATCGGCAAACCACTGTGGAAGAAAAGTAATTATTAGGGAGTAGATACACCTTTAGGGAGAAACTCTCCCAATTTACTAGAACAGATGAGGAGGCATGTGTTCAGTGATGTGTCTCATTCTGTAGAATTGGCAAACTCTGTCTTAAATTGCAACAAAGGTAGTAAAAATTTAGAGCTGTTTTTTTGTTTCTGAAAAATTGTCAGGTTGTTAACCTTTCTTAGTGCTACAGTTCTGTGGCTTCCAGCCTCCCCCTGGCTGTTTTGGCAATGTAGTGAGCTGTGAGTGATACCAGCTACCTGTCACCCACTGAAAACCTTGGTGAAATTATGCTGAGTTGCTTGAAAGCAACAAGAGGTAAAATTTAGCTGCAGGCATCTTTTTCTCCTTTGTGTCTCTTCCTTCTCTTTTTGCTTCTGGCTTTCCCCACTAAGGGTGTGGAGAACCTACTTGTAGTTTAGTATTTGTCCAAGAGGCCAGTGTTGGAAAGGTCAAGCAGCCTGCCCCAAGCTGAAACAGTAAACTCTGCTGTGAAATTTTTTTATTCTTACTAAACTGAAAGTTACTTGAAAAGCAACCAATTCATATGGCTTCTGAAACTCAGGGGTTTCAGGCAGGCGTGCATGCACATGGAAACAGAACTGGATATGTAGAGGGATGAGAATGGTATTAAGAAGAGTTCTTGGAAAGGAAATCTAAAACTTAAAAAATGGCATTCCAGAAATGCTACTCAAAATCAAGGCCATTACACACAATCCTATAAAAGAGCACAGAGGAACTCAAGTTGTCACAAACTCCTGTGATGAGTGAAAAATGCAGAAGAACCAGCAGGTTCTGAAGTCAAAATAGGACTTTTTAAAATTAATTAAAATTTATTTGAATGTCACAGAATCAGCTCATTTCATTCTAGAGACAGATGTGAAAATAAACCAAAATCTCCAACTGACACAATGCTGATCCTCCCATTTTTACCAAGGTGAATGGAACCCAGCATCCTTCTCTTGGCAATTCCAGTGCCAAATTCAGTGCTCTGTAATGAGGTGTCATAATATGTATCCTCTTACTCCATCTGAGGTTCAGATCAAAGCATTTACTGTTTCACTGTTTGTCCTTGCCTGTGTCAAAATGCGTCCATTCGGTTCTACTGCTCATAATTGGTTTCTTTGCCCTTCAGTTGCCTGCAAGTACCACAAATTCAGCTTTTTATCGTGAACATGTAGAAGACTGAGGCACTAAAAGAAAAAGCTGGTTTCATTTGCTGGCAATTAGTATAAGGTTATTCATGCATGCAATAGATTGCTCTTTTTTTCTTCTTCTGACTAATTATAGAGGTCTATTTTAGCTTCAAAGTCTAGAGCATCTTCATAGTCACTGAGTTCACATCCTCACAGGCAGTATTCAGCAGAGCTGAAGGAATGGTCTCAGGGCTTCCCTTGAACCTCTCAGAAGAGTAAATTTTTACTAGAAAGAGAATGTATATTTAGTTTCATTTCTGTGTAGGTATGTTTCTAACTTGAGAACTAGTCAGCGTACATCAGAGCTGAGTGATAAATACATGAACAAGACATATATTACTTTGGAAAGTTTTGCAGCCACTAAAAATAATGAAGTTCCATCTGCTGTCCACTGATAGCAGACCTTTGTGAGTTATTTCAGAATAAAATACTGACATAATGGACAACAAAAATACAGTGCATGTATCTATTGTATCATAAAGAAGCATTATTCACTTCTTTAGAAAAATTATAGCAAAAGGAAATGGCTTTATTATAAAACAGGGTTAATAATAACAGTAAGTATAGATTAAATGGGATATGAAATTTGTCATTTTTATTAATGAAATGTTTGGCTTGTGTTGAGGAACTCTCCAGTAAGGTTGCTGTCATTGGGACATGATTTAATAGGCATTACTGGCTGGTACTATTACCTTTTTTTTTTTTAATTTCTTCTTAACGTTTAAGTTTTCAGCCTGCTGGTTGCTGCTAAACTTTGCATCTTACAAATGGAGCAAAAATCTGTTTCAATCAAATGATTCATGTATAGGAAAATGTATGCTCTTTTTTCCAATCTTTCTCTAATGCATACTTGTAATTTCATGCTCTATGGAAATACTGCAAAGAACTTGTAACAACCCTAATTGAAAAAGTGTGATTTTTGGGGCCATTCAGATAGCCAGGGTATCCTACATGGCAAGCTAAGGATTCTCCTTAACAGAAATTCCTAATTTTACTGCAAGTTGCAGTACAGGTAAAAATTAAATTAAAAAATTAAATCTCAGTTACTATAAAAAAGAGTTACCTGTAAAATCATGTACTTCATTCCTTGGTCATTACTTTTTTAGAATGCACTGCAAATGTTTTATTACAAGAAACTGCAAGCAATCCTGTGTGCACGTACTTTTATATGTATTTATTTCAGCAGAAATCTCTCACATGAATTTGGAGACGATGATGAACCAAGAAAAAGCTGATTTTATGGTTTCCTTCTCAATATGGCCCACAATCATTTTATCTCTTTTCGTATACTGAGTTTACTTGTCTTTTTTTAGGTTGTAGTGAATTTGTAGTGTCTTTTATTCAGAATACTTTTCCTTTACTGTACAATTTCATAATTTCAGGGGAACAGAACAACTGTAGAAAATCACCATTTCCGGGAAGGGAAGAAGGGGAAAGGGAAGAAGGGAAAAGTCCTACAGGAATGCTCAAATGCTGGGACACTGTTCACTGAAGGTTGTACATAGGGAGCAGATAATTATCATAGTATCTTCATAGCCTTGTGTTACAATACAAAGCTTGTACATTAATTGGGATCACTAAATCTGCAGCCCAGAGCTATGGCTGGACACTGTCTCCAGTAGATGATGTGACACATAAGGTGTTTGTTACCTGAGCACTCATGTCTAGCAATGAGCACTTTCTTTTCTGTTGTGGATGTCTAGATGTCTTGTTAGCGTCCTGAAATCCAGAAGATTGAACTGATTGATTTAAAAGTAGATAGGTCAGTCAAATATATCATGCTTTCTAAACCAAATTTTGGTAGGAAACCAAATAGTTTTATTCGAAACTAATGGGAGCAATGATATTTGCTTGTTATATAACACACTATAAAATATGTATTTTATACCTACTCTGGAACCTTATAAAAAAAAAAAAAGGTACTGATAAATGAATTATAGGGCAGTTACAGGTGCTCAGTAGCAGTATAACTGAGGCCAGAAAGTGTTCATTTTTTAAAAGATTGCATATAATAATCTGTTAGTTTATTAGAGTACTGGAGTGTTGTCTTTGTAGCAGGAGCTATATCCACTTCAGTGTTTACAGGGTTCTCAGAAGAGTGTGGCCTAAACCCTGGCGTTCAGAGCCATTACTCTTCAGTGCTGCAGTGGCCTATGAGCAGGTCAAGGTGTTTTAGTGGCCATACAGGCATCATGCCTTCACAGCTGACAGAACACCAGCCTAACGCCACATCTGTCCTTCTAACCTCAGGAGTGCTGACGGCTTTCCTCTACCTCATTAGCTGTGAATAATTTAAAGTTGCTGATAGCTATCATAATTTAGAGGGATGAACCCTGTTCACACCAAAGCAAACACTGAGAGAGTTCACGGGAACCTTTGCAGATGCTCTGTAAAAGCTTAAATGAGTTTAATGTATAGAATGAGAGACAAAATTTTGTATTTAATATTAGCTTCATATCATTCTGTTGTAATTATGCAAAAGCTCTTTGGATCAAAACATCATTAAACTTTTACTTATTTATAATAAGGTATTCAAAACAAATCATGCTAGGAATGAAACGTGTTTCATCTATATGGAAAAAAAAAGATCTGCAGAGAAAGCTTGATTGGATGGGAGAACATCGTACATAGTCACAAGTTGCTTGCATGAGTAATTTTTAAGTCAGACTCTTAACAAAACTATTTAGTTCCGCCTCTCAGTGAATTCTGCACGAGGGCTCACGGGAGGCTTTTTGGCTACAGAGTTTTCCTATGGCAGTGGCTCAGAAGCATTTTGTACCGAGCAGTGCTGGCCTGTGGGGCAAGCACACCGATGATGTGCCTGGGCACGGCCTCTCCTGAGACACGGCTTGTATCTGCTTCCAGCATCTGTGGGCCCAGGGTGGATGATAAGTTTATTATGATTTTGTGAGATGGGAAGGAAGAAATACAGAATGAATGTAATAAGGAGAAATATAATTACATATGGGAACCTCCTTATCTTTTACTTTTTTGCCTTCATAATTCCAAGTCACAGTATTTGATAACCTGCTGTGACATATACCATAGATTGGAGAAATGTTGAGCTGCTACAAGAAAGGAGACATATGCCAAGGGACATGTAAACACCTAGGCAGAGAGGAAAGTATTCAGCTGGAAACTGCTACAATGATTGCTTTTAATGGAATGTAAAACTAGTATTTCTTTATCTTGGAAAATAAAAAAATAAGCCTGATTTTTAGGGACAAAGTGCACACCAAATATTTCATTTAAATGTCATTAGATAAAGTATCTTAGTAGCAGAATTGCACATTAGCAGCACAGTTTTAATTCCTCAGGTGCAATTAAGGGAAATTCATCTGCTTTTTATTTGAGGTCAAGACAAGTAAAACAACTTCAGTTTTGATAATTGATTTGGTATTGTTAAGGAAACATTTTCCCCCATGTTTGGTCTCCAATGTATTAGAGGATAAAGAGAATAGAAATACAAAAATAAAGCAGCTGTTCTTAACAGGCAGAAAGGAAAAGAGAAGCCAGTTTGGCAGTCCCATTCACCACTGTGTCACCATGGATTTAGTCCATGGAAGTAGGAGTTTTCCTTGTCATGGCCACATAGCAGTTACTGAGATTTAGAGGTCCTTTACTAGAACTCTCTTTTAAGATTGCATTGGAGCTTTTCAGTTCATTATCTTCTTCAGTCAACAATAGTGCTCTATATTTTTAATGGTATAGAATCAACCTGTGATATAACTGACAGTGGAAATCCGTCCGGCACCATGAATACAAACACACCAAAGCAATATGGCCAGGGATGCAGCTGAAGGAAACCACTAAAATCACTGGATATTCTTGAAAAACAAGTGCACAGACTGTGAAAGGGCAGCATTAACCTTCTTTGTAGTTCTTAGTAAATGAGAAGTAATTAAAAGGTGCTACATAGAGACCTCTGGGATGCACAGGGAATAGTTACATGGTTAGAGATATAAATAAAGTTTAAAACACCTCCATAAATTAAAGCTTTACTGTTGTGATTTTTGTGTGAAAATATTCATTATATATGATTACACAGAAAATTTCCATTTGCATGTGAAAATTCTTGGGATTTAAGAATATTTTTTAGAATGTTTGTTGTTTAAAATTCACATCAAAATCACATTACTTGTATCTGTTATTCACCGTACAAGGGAGGTCTATACAGGGGAATATGCACATCTTAAACCTTAATTTCAGGATGCATTTTGGTAGGTATCTCTCGAAAACCATTCTCTATTTTCTGCTATTTTCTCTATTGATTCCAAGAATTATGTCAAAAATAAGGAGCAAAAATAGTCCAGGCAGGCTGTTCTTTATCTTTTCCAGCAAAAGCATATCCAGGTAAATTGTCTGAATCATGAAAAAAAATGAACACATTTGGGAAACATACACCTGCAAATGGTTCATTGTTCCAAAAGAGGCTTACCTGCATTTGTAATGCATCTCTTTTCTAATGAATATTTAGCACTGTGCTTTCAGCCACCCAAATCGTCAATCCGCTCTGCCCGTGAGAATGAAAGCACTTTTCCCTTGGCTCAGCCAGATGTGGCTGTGTTCATTCCCAACACAGGGTGTATGAACACATTTAGTTTGTTCCTCGTATCATTCAACCTGCTATTCTTCTGAGGGTCTACAGGAGATAATTTTGTAATCAGCTTATTATGCATTTTTTTTTTTCTCTATAGTACAATCTTCATTCATTCTTCCTTAACATTTTTTCCATAGCTGACAGATGCTGTGTGATTGTGAGATTAATTAATAAAAACATTGCCCTAAAATAGCATCCCCAAGTGCCTTGCTCTCCCTTTCCTGGCTGTATTACACTTTGCTGTATTTTCTCCTTGTCTTTAAAGTCTTTCTAGTCATTGTAAAAATTCATATAATAAAATTATTTTTGACATATGAAGATGATACAGATGCAAGAGTCCATTCAGAAATGAACGTACATTGTTGCTTTTCTTAGAAAGGTTTAAATATTTCTGGATTTTCACTCTAGTCCTGTATGAGGAAAAAAGCTGCCCTATTACCAGCTTCAGTAAATTTTTGATGAATCTTTTGTGTAGGCAGTCCCAGAACCTCTGTCCTAAAAATGCCAAACCTGTTTTTACTGGTTACTGTGGGAGGGTTTTTTTGTCGATCTGAGCTGTCTCATTTGCCTTGAGGGTAAATACTATGCTAATATTTAGAAGTGATGAGTTCCCCTTTATTTCAGTTAGTCAAAAACCAAAACATTGCCTCTTTCCTCATCTTCTAAATTTCCTTTCTCTGTTTTAGTGTACCTGGAAATTTACTTTTCTTTCTGATTCTTTTACAGAGGACCAAGCTAAAGGGGAAGGTCAGGCATATTTACACTTTTCTGTTACAAGGAACAGTATTTTAACAAACCGAGCCAAGGGTTGGTTTACAAACCAAGAGTTTACTTCCCTTTTTTCTTTAGATTCCTTCAGAAAAATCCATGTCCTTTCAGCGACCTCAGAAGGGCACAGTGTGCAGGATAATATGCACCTTAAGGAACATCTGTTGAAAGAGACCAGAAAATTCACTTCCTTCTGCTTTCCCAAGTATTTTCCAAGCAGTCCAGAAACTTCTCTTGGGGCAAAAGTGCAGAAAGAACAGCTGTGTTATTCGGTGTTGGAGCTGCTGTTCTTCCCAGATGGGTGCACAAGAGGAGCTAGGAGGATTTATTCCCTTCTGCAGCTCTATGCAGCTACGCACCATCTGACCCATAACTGCTTTTTGAAACATATGTAAGGCAGATTTCTAAGCTGCCACATTTTTATTTGAAATATTCATGTGTGTCTCCTGAAATGTTGAAAACAGGCAACATAAGTCTGCACTAAAAGAAAATAAAAATCTAGAAGCATTAAGATGGTGTAATCATCTTTAACCACAAATTTTCTGATTACTTGTAATGACTAGCAAGTCTGTCAGGCAGCCTTGGCCTCAGATTGTTCACAATTCTTAAAAAAGGAGGAACCTTTCTTACCTATGTATAAAATTATTCACGTGATAAATAATTTCTTGATGGGACTTTCCATTTTATCTCTCCATTGATAATAGTCATATTTTCTGCTTCAGAAGTAGGGAGAAGGTTGTAAAACTGAACAAAGGAGACCTTGCCGGATTGAAAATGTAGAATACACCCAATAGGTGGCTAAGTGTTTAAAAATTAGTGGAGTTTCAGGTATTTATTACTTAAATTAGTACTGTAAACAGCATAACAAAGCTGGTTTTTTAAGTAGACATCAATATGGTAGCATCTCTATAGCTGCAAATAATTTTATCCTGTCATCTTAATTTCCTGGCATTTCACATACTCACAAACCTCTCCAAATACATATTTCTTAATCCATTTAAGAAGAACAGGGAAACTTTGTTACTTTACAGCATTTTAGAAGGGCTGACAAAACATAAATTCAGAAAAATTATAAAGATTGCTCTGAGGTCAGCTTTCCTAGGTGTTAGTGACAGGGACAAAACATGACTATGAATAACTATATAATTCACAGGTTCCAAAAATAGCTTTATGTTAAGAATTATTATAACTTAAACTTATTTTTTTTTGTCTCTACTTTGTGAGTACTTCTACCCTATTAGGAATTGAGAATAATACTTTGCATAAACAGAGTAATCATAACTACTTTTTTCTGTTACATCATTGATAGATTAAAAGTCCATGAACATCCAAGTAATCTCAGACATTATGACATTGAAATCTAACTTTCCAAAATTTGGGATGTTACATAATTACACATCAATTTCTAGCAGGTATGAGATATTTACTGGCAGTTTTATTTATGGAAAGAGAAAGATTTCAGAGATTCTTCTGAAAGTGCTTGTCTTGTAAAGAATTTTCTGAGTAGATAACAGAAAAGGAAATGAGTAGTTTTAAATCAGGTGAATTGTAAGCAAAATCGTCCCTTGCAGAGGTGATGTGTGATCGTGTTTCTGAAGATTTCCTTCCTGACTGATGTTGTTCTGTCCATTTTTGACTATTCTCTTGAATAAAGATTTCTGTAAGAGCTATGGAAGAGATAATCCTTTGTTGTTTAAATTCAAGTAGTTGTTCCTTGAATGGGTTCTGAATCTTCTACAAGTTCAGGTCTCTGATGTGGCATAAAATAGTAATTTTTGTAGCTCTGCTGTTGGGTTTCTTCCTGTCCCACAAGACTATGATATGACTTGAACGTTTTTTCCATTTTTATTTTTAAGTCAATAGGACAGTCAGAACAGTGGTTTATAATTGATGCTTATGTCCTGAAGACTTCTCTCTATTCAAACTCACAACTGATATTTTAATATTTAAAAAAACCCTCCAACAAACTGATTGATCAAAATTGCAGAACTAAGGTTTAAATATAACTACACCAAAAATACCAGTACTGTAAAAAATAGTTTAAAATGCCTGTCATGGTAATTTCAAAACAGAGTTCAAACATAAAATGTAATCGAAGTTATATTTTTTGGCTGTATATTAATTTTTAAATTAACTTTATATGACTTTTCTTATTATTACAATGTTATTTCCTAAGCATTATTTTAGTGAAAAAAAAAAGTTTAAACCTATATATTACTGTTTAAATCTTTTAATACTTTTCCTATATATATGAGATGAAAGAATGTTCTTTTTAATTCTCATTTATGTTGCTAGATCTCTAATATAGTTCAGACATGACATTTTACTCATCTGATAGAACATAAGATTGACTTTTCATTAAAGTGTTATTCATAAGCAAATTGACTAAATCCTTTATTGACCTTCCTTTTAAATTTATTTTTGAGATTTCAGAAGCTTTAAAGAGTTGCAGCTCATTCTTATCTTTCAAGGTCAGCTATATCTGACCTTTATTCTATTTCACATTACTTTTAATTCTTTGATTCAAAGAATCCCTTATAGTGAAATACTGCTTTAACTTTTACATCCCATCAGTGAAAGGTAATATCTGCAAATTATATTGATAAGAAAGCAGAGGTCATTCCACAAAATTAATTTGTTCATATTCATATTATTATTATTATGCTCCAGTGCAATGTTTCTATATTCTGCTTATGCAGAATGAAGTGGGGTTTGAAATAACTGTGTCCTGAAATAACCTGAGATCTAACAGTTGCTTAGTCATACCTTACACTGGTAAGACAGTCCGACATTAGATTACTGATGTTAATTTTTCAAATTACTACCCACAGTTAAATTCCTTGATTGTTTTCTAGAGGATGATGAATTCTGACAGACAGTATTTTGATGAATCTTCATGTGAAAACTATGATTTACTGCATAACAGCAAAGCCCATTCCAAAGTATTCCATTTCCTCTGTAGCTTTTGATGAGAATCAAGTCATACAATTTTGTATATTTGCTCTTCTACCTTTCCTTGTAAGCAGTAAAAAAGTTGGTAATACAGAGTGAATAAAAGGAATTGGGATCAACAAATCAGGCATTAATTTCACTGCAGTTACCACTTCTGCTGTTGTCTGTTGCACTAACTTTGAGTGAATCTGCACATACTAGTAGCTCTGATGAGCCTTTATTTTTAACCAGTGACTCCTTGTAGTTGTTAGCATTAATTCAGGTCTCATTCTGCATTACAATTTTGTTCCACACACAGAACAAAACTTTGGTTCCACATTAGAAAAAAAGTATCTTTTCAAACTGCTCTCGTCTGACTTTGCATCTGTAACCACTCTTTCAAAGCGTTCTAGCAGGACAAGCACGTCATTATTGTTATTGTCTTTTGATGAAATACAAAAACAGTACTCATTTCCCCATGGCTGTTTGCTCTTCCTCAGGCATCCTCAAGCTGTCAGAACTATGTGTTAGTGAGAATGGGAAGTGGTAAGCCAGTTTGCTGCTGGATGTTGAGCCTAAAATTCAGCAGATAAGGTCTTCTAGGGTGCTAAAATAAAACAAGTCCAATTCAGTATTTAGCTATTGTGACAGGTATTTAGTTCAGCCTAGTTCAGTTTTGTGCATGACGAGAAGCAGTCTTGCTTGGGTCTTGGGTCTGAACTCAGAATAGTGACCTTAGGAATATTCAGTAGCCAGAGAGAATTTTTGGGGTGAAACTTTGGGTGGAAATACTTCCACTGTGCTCAAGTCCTATTCTGGATGTCCATTTTCATGGGATAGAAAAACTCCTGAAGCCAGTCCAGCTCCATCATTATGTATGAATAAGCACACATTAAAACATTCTATTTGCAAGTGAGAAACAAGTATGAACAATTGACAGCTCTCTGGAAACAGGGAAATGGCAAAGAGTAGATCCAGGCGTATTAGGGACTTCTGAGAATGGTCATTATGATCATCCTCCAAGCCCTCCACATCTGATGCTTTCTAGAATATAGAGCAGCGGTGTCCTCAGGTTTGTTCCTGAACATCCTGAAGGTGTACCTTGGTATTGCTATTTCTGCAGGTGAGATTGGATCCCTCCTAACTTCCTCGAGAAGCTAACGTGCTGTGGTAAATGAAGTTTGCCTAGAGAATGGCCATTTGTGATGGTAGCCCAAATGAATCTGATTATAGGCTGCCTTCTCAACATGCCCTTACCCAACCTGTCTGCTTCCAGAGGTTGTTGACTCAAGTATCCATTTAGCTGCACATCAGATCAGGAGTGGGAAAGGATTAACTCTGGAAAGCCATTTCAGTTCACAAGTAACCCTAGTGTAACAGCGGCACTTTCGGAACCTATCCCTTGCAGACATGAGTTTAAAAATTACTCAAGGGAAAGCCTTAGAATTGTTTATAAAACAGATATCTGCAAATCATCTGCTTTGTTTTAAGAGTAGAGTTGCTTATTTTTTTTAATTCTTTGAAATTCAGCCTGATGGTTCCTGGAATTACTTGCAAATGAATTCCACTGTGGTTTAGTATCATCAGTGGGAAGAGGAGTGTGAAGCTGAGCAAATCTCTTGCCATCTGGAATGTAACCCAAGCACCTGATAGTTCCATTCTGAGTCCCCTCAGGAAGCTTACAATTATATAAAATGTTTAATCAAAGCTGTTATGCCAAGTATAACTGCAAAGCTGACATCAACATAGGAAAAGAAAAGTTAAATGGCTCCATATGAGCTGTTCTTTTCACTAGAATTTTTAAAAGACGGGAAGAAAAGATAATGCCAACTTTGCTTCCTTTATCTGTAAGCTACCAAAACCGCCCTTTTAGTAAAGATTATCCTTTGGCTGTACAATGTTACTGTCACTTTTTTTAATTACAGAATTAATGCCCATAGATACATGGCTTTGTGTCGTACAAACTGAATGTTTTTTCAGTTGCTTAAGACATGCTAATTTCTCTATTCTAACAAATAATCAGACAAAGGTGCCTTAAACCCAACTGGCTTAATGGGCATATTCTTATTTTTTATTTCAGTTCTTTAACAGAACTGACACATTAGAGGCGGTGATTAAAAAATAAACACATCTGATGAGTAATCTTCAAGTAATCTGCATTTTAATAGAAAAATGATACTTGGGTATTAGAAATATTGTATCAGATTTGGGAGATGAGAAAGAATCGCATTTGTTGAAAAAGTTCTATGTAAAACATACTTTAAAAGTATTTCTTACTTTTTTTTTTTTTAATTTATCTCTATGTAAGGTGAATTTGCATTTATAAAACCGTTGGAACGTAAGCCTTGGGAACAACATTTTTTCTTAACAAAAAGTAATCTTTTTGGTAAACTTAGTTGAAAAATTGTTTGCATAAACAGCCTTCCACTAAAGCTCAGTTTGAAAATTATTTATTCAAAAGAATAAACTAAAAAATATTTTTTAACTTCTGTTTTGTTTTTTTTTTTTTAAAGTAATTGTAGATTTCCAAAGCAAAATATTTTGGAATAATTTGTGAATTTGATGAAGCATTTAACTTCACAACATATCAACTACTTCAGGATATTTAAAAACGGCTACCACTTAACTGAAAATGCTTCCAGAAAAATCTGAATCTTTTAAATACTTGCTAAAATAATTGTAAAATATAGTATATGTTTTCTGCATTTTCCTTATTTTTGTGTTTGCAGTGTATGTCACAGAATCTTACTGTGTTGAAGACTTGATCCTCCAGAGCAAGACTTGAAATGCTGAAAAGCTTTTATGTCCAGTAATACAGATAAATTTCAGCTAATCTATTCAAAGAACTTATTATTTATATAGCTGTTTAAATAATTGTCTTTATGCAAATTTAATATAGTGATAAATATTCCATCAAATGGTGGTGGTGTGTTATCAGCTGAGGCTTTGGCTGCTGTGTTATATCAAGTAATTTTTCAAAACATGGATATGAGAAATTCCAATTCAGGATAATGAAGCTTCTCTGGTACGTTTTTGCATTGTAACACACTTTGGCATTGGCAATGATTTTAAAGATGTGAGAAAGGAATATAGATCTCATGTTCGCAGTCACTAAGGAAGCTACAGATTCCTTAAAGCTAAAGCTTTATTATGCTAACAAAGTTAATAGACGATTTTGACTGTTTGAAGAATATCAGGACATGCTTAAAGGACCTCATTAGAGATAAATTCATAATCGCAAAGGTCCCACAGATAAGGAGCAGGTTCAATACCTCTGTACCATCTGGCACTTCTACAGATTCAGTTCCTCTTGTTGCCTTCAGGCATTCAGCTTGGCCTTCATGAGTGTACGGTGCTCACTGAATGTAAGTATTGGTTGGCAGCAACCTCCCAAGGTCATCGAGTTCAACCTGCTGCCTGAAGCAGGACAGTCACCAACCTCACAGGAGGTCAGCCAGCTTTGTTTAGCTGAGTCTTGAAAACTGCAAAAGAAAGGGTTTCACAGCTTCTCTGAGCAGTGTGTGCAGCGTGGAAGTTTCTCCCAGTGTCCAGCCTGAGTCTCCCAACGTGTTGCTGCAAGATTACATCACGTTGTTACATTATCTGTCTCTTATCAGGAAGAGTTTTGTTCCATCGCATGGATACCTATCCGTCAAGCAGCTGTGTGTTAATCAATCTCTTCTCCTTTACAGGTGTTGTATGAGATGGCAGGTATTGCTAAAATCCTTTCTCTCCACTAACCAGCAGTGAAGGCATAGCACCGACTGACTTTTATAATTCCTTGTAGGAAGGCAGAGGAAGAATCCATGCAGAATGAGATGCAGAGGAGATGCAGTAGTGACTCTCTTTTGTGGAATGTCCTTCTTTTTTCTATTAGGAAAGCTTCACTTGTCTCGGGCAGCAAGGAAATCTTCACCTTTATCAAGAGGCTGTTTGGTTCAAGGGGGAAGGAGCCTGGCTAGATCCCCACCATGTGGCTGATGAAGTGTACCATCTCAGCAGATTCTGAACAGCAGATTGACATCACATTTTCTAGGCCTTTACTCAGCTCCCTGGGAAATTACATTGACCCAATTAGAGGTATATCAGATCTTCAGTTACCACTATGTCTTTCTACCTACTCCCATTTCTTTAATAAGGAGGCTAAAATTTCTGTTAATCTAGTCTAATAGCAGGCTTATCCCACTGCTTTAAGGCTTACTTTTATATCAGGCAGTGTGAACTCTGAAGACAAATTAACAACTCTCAGAGCAGCTGGAGAAGGTGCATGAGGTAGACCTGTACTAAAAAGGAAGAGGGCTGCATTAACAGGCTTCCAAAGAAACCTATACACACTGAATGTATGTTAGTACCTTCATTAAGGTACGTTACCTGTCATGAAGCTATATTTGAGAGGTAACAATGTTAATAGAAGCTTTTAACTGCTAAGAATTTGAAATATTAAGGTATTTAATTAGAAGAAACAGAACAGAACAAAAAATCCATGTGAAAGCTTGTGCAGGAAAAGTGAAAAATCTCAAAAAACTTGAGTGATTCTCTGTCATTTTTTTAAATGTAAAGCACCTGATTGCCATGCCAGTAAATACGTATTATATGGTGCAGAAAGTAAATGCTATTATTTCTCCCTTTCATGTCTCTATGCCCTTTCAGAAAGTCCAAAGACTTGTGAAGTGACCCATTCATCTTAATGAAGTACTGCCAGGCAATGAGAACATTTCAGGGACGTGGATACAGATAGAAACATGGGAGGTCTCATGGCATCATTTCAGTGGGTCTTCTCATTTCCCTACTTTAGTTTCATCTCTTATGAAGCTTGCTGGTAATTAGAGCATAATGCTTTATATTTAGATAAACAATTGGACAACATTACATTATTTCTTCTGCTGTTTTAATCTTTTATAAGACTGGTGTGTGTATGTGCATGCATTAGAGACAGGGAAAAGAATTTGATTTATTTACCATTAAAAAGTCAAATAAAACACCTGAGACAATGTTCCTTAGTATTGCACAAAAAATACTGAAGAAATTAGGGGGGAAATAAGAATTTAAGCTACTCCATTTTCACTTGCATGATATCTTTATACAGCATCTTTTTGCTGACATTTATAGAAGATGATGCAAGCTGTGTAAGATGCTCTACATGTTTTTGCTGGTAAGAAAACTTCAATCACTAAAAGTACCTCAACTGACAACTGAAGTATGTTTGCAGGCTGCCCCATCTTTACTGAGTGTTTTGGTTCTTCAAGTTTCTGCCTTTCCAGTCTCTTTTTTATTACGCTCCTAATAGGCAAATTTTTTTTATTTGTAAAATACTAGAAATATGCTAGGCAATCACTAAAGTGATTTTAAATCTGTCTCTAACTACTCTCATTTCCAGTGCCCTTTCTTTTAGCTATGATTTTAATCCTTCTCATTTAGCTGTACCACCTGCAATTGATTCCTTGAGTTCTATTCAATTTACTTCACAGCCTTGTCATATTCCTTGACAGTTCTTTATATAAAACATGCTGTCATTTAAATTATGAATGCTTCTATTGCTTCTTTGTAGCACTTTACTGAGTTTTACAGGGTACACCTTCAGGTAAAATAAGTTTGACCTTGTTTCATGTGATCAAAAAGCAAGCAAGACTTTAACTGGAATTAAGATCAGCTTCATCTCTAATGCTGCCAACAGCAAGGTTACACTGTCTGGATTGTTCCTTATGAAATAAGGTCAAAGAAGTCAGCTTCTGAGTCCAATATTGAAATCTCCTATTTTCTAAAGAGCTGTAGTGATCATAGCAATTATAAGGAATTATTTGTTTATATATTTGTTTAATAATATCAAACAAACTTGACATCTCTGCCAGGCATTCATTTTCACCTAATCATGCCAATTGATGGTGGTAAGAGCTGAATCAGCTTTTCTAGACATGCTGGATCCAGTCCTGCAAAGACACATACCTGAGGTCATAGGATCAGTTGGGGTTTTTTAAGCATTTAAACCCTCTCATTATCTGAATCAGTTGTGTACCTATTTGATTCATAATTAGCACACCACAGCCATTTGTTTCAAGAGGTGCAAGGACTTGATAGAGCAGTTCCTAGGTAAGCAAGCAGTTGTTAATTACTATTCACTTTATTTGGTTACTATAACAGGACTTGTAAATTTGGGTTAGTTATGAGGATTTTGCTGTCATAAACTTCAGACTCTGATAAGAACTTGAATTCATCTAAAACTTCCTTGAAAGTTTTTGGTAATCCAGAGCCATATGGTATGGATTGAAAAGCTTCAAGATCTTTAGGCCATGATTTTCAAGAAATGTATAACTTTTTAAAAAAAATATTGCACAGTCTATTCCATTGTATTAAGGGTCAATTACCTCTCCCAAGCTTCTCCCAAGCTGGACACAGAAAATAGTGATCTTCGTTTATCTTTTGCCTCCATCCACTGTGTACATTTCTTAGGGAAAATCTCGAATTTTCAAGAATGCATCTTGCCTTGTCTTCATGAAATGTTTTGCAATTTTAATATGATGTCACCAAATGGAAGAGGTTAAAAAGAAGTTATATAGGAAATCTTACCAAAAAGGAAATGCAGTTTTAACAAAGGCTGTCAGAGTTCGAGCTTTTTTAGTACAGTGAAGTATTATTAAACCTCATGTTGCAGAGAAAATGTTTTAAGTAAAGTATTCTCCCACTTTACTGTACAAATATTTGACAATACATTACAGCCTACACTGAACACTGCATATAGAAAAACATCAGAAGTAGTTAACACATTAAAAATATAACTCTTTAGGCCAAAAACTTCTAGAAACCCTGGGGCTTTTTCCATTTTAAGGATTAAGAGATTTTTCATTGCATGAAAGAATTCTTATTTCAGGCCATCTGCCCCTATTGCATTTTTGGGTTTGATTTGGCATCTAGACTAGTATCTCTGCTCCTGTAATTAGAATTTTAAAATTTATTTGTCTTCTGGTTCCAATAGATAAAGATAGAATTTTTCTGAAAATAATACTATTTCTTCTGGGGTGCTCATAAATCTTCTTATAAAATTAAGAGAAAAATACTAAGACTTTAGTGAAATAAAGCATATGAAGACTTTAGGGTTAACATCTTGATCTCCATCTATAGCTTTTGCTGCTGTTCAGCTGGGACGTTTTCTTAATCTTCTATGAAGAAATACATAGCTGCTCTGACAGAAAAATCTTTACCACTGTGTATTTTGGTATTGAAAATTGTACAGGTAGAGGTGCTGATTTTCAGAAGCTGTTCAAAGGCGAGTGGTGGTGACTCTGGGGTCCTCGAGATGCGTAGAAGCTCAAGGCCCCCGCAAGATGCATTAAAGAGCCTCTAGTCTGCAAATCCTATTGCAGGCGATCTCTGTACCAGGGTAATTTCCCCTCTGAGGCCAGAGGTGGTAGATTTCAGGCTGATGCTGATGAAACCAGCCCAAGTTTTGAGCAAGCTCTGATCCAAACATTGCTCAGAGTTTGGCATTACAGCATGTGCTGAGCCTGGTTTGACAGGAACGCACACTCTCTCAGCAAAGCTCTTTATCTGGGACGTGTTCCTCTCATGCCGCAGTTTCCTGCCTGCTTTTGTCTCAAAACACAGGTGACAAGTGCTCTGTGTGTGTGCACATCTGCCTCAGTAGGAAATTGCCCTCTGTGTGTGTGTGTGTACAACTGTGCCTCAGTAGGAAATTTCCCAGTCTATCATTAGTGGTTCTTGATCTCTTCCAGGGAGGCTTCACAAGAGAAAATTGCCAGAGTCATATAGTGTATTGAAAATCAATATCTAATGGCGTATTTCTATATTTAGCAAATTTACAGTGCTTTGGCTTTGCTGGAGCCCTGCAGATACCAAGAGTTTGGGGTTCTTTTCTTCTTTACAGGCAAAGAACTCCAAAATCATCCATTCAAGAGTTATGAATGTAATACTGTCTAAGTTTCACTTAATGCCTGTTTTATTTTAATGGTCTGAGGCTTTTGTTTGAGTATTTGTTCTTTCTCTTCAGGAAATTCTTTCCTTGCGTGTATATATATATTGTTCCTTTAAAATGTTTTTGCATCTCATGCTACAGCAGAGGATGTGAAATATTTCTCATTCCACTTACAATAAAAATCATTTTCAGACAGAATTCACAGGCCCACCTGTTCTAACACAATCATGCACTCTGTTAATCTTCCTCCTTAGAATGAAGTTGCTAAAAAATTAACATAATATTATTTGGTGAGACATAAAAAGGGCTATTATTAATTGAACTCCATGATTACAGTACCTGTAACCATCAGGGCTTTTAGCTATAAGTAAAAAATGGCAAGCCTTTCTGAAGTTTGCCACTTAATTACTTTTTCTATACCTTCTTTAAAGAAAATAATACGAATACTACTACTAATAATAATTTATAGAAAGAAGTAAAATACATTTCTCGAGCTGGTAAAATTACATAACTGCTTGATTGGATTATGTGAATGTTGGCTTAGAATTCATTTTTTTGTTTTTTTATAATTTGAATATGTATTGACTGTATTTCTTAAGGGGAAGTGACAGCAGTAGGCATTCATGAAGACTCTGCCTAAGGAGAGAAAATGTGCTGGTGACCTGAAAGACTGTTCTGTGTTCGGGGTTGAGGTACAGTGGGATCAGGAGAATGAAGCTGAGAAGGACCCTGGAAACACTGTTTCAGAGCTGTCTACCAAGTACTTGATTGTTTGGGCTATAAATTATATGTAATATTTTCCTTATTTAGAATATTATGTAGAAAAAAGTAATCAGTTTGCCATTTGCTCTTCAAAACCTGCCCATACAAACTGGAACTAATGAATTTTTTTTTTCAAAATACTGTTGATTGTACTGCCTGATCGGAGAGGATGCTTCTTTAGTGCCTGAATAGTAAGAGCCAATTTCGGTAGTACTGGGTTGGAGTGGACAAATAACTATTCTTCCTGAATGAATTCTCAAGAGAAAGACAGCCTGAAGCATTAATGAAAGTGAATTATTCATCTTTTATGGTTTTTATTTACTTATGATAATTTAAGCATTCTTTATCTATAAATTTTCATCCCTAAAGTGTAAATCTGTTTTGAATTAGTGTGTTTTGATAAGAACATAAAACTTAATGTACCATCCTACCAAACACTGCTTCTTGAGAGTTAAATCTCTCTGACAGGTCTTTTGCTTTTGACTGCAATACAAGTTGGAATTTACTTCAGAACGTGTCATTTCAGAGACTTCAGCCTAACTACTCCTTCATTTATCAGCACTCTTAAGTCAATAGTTGTCTCTTACACACCAGAAAGAAGAACAGGAGGAAAGTCAGGATGAATTAATTTTTTTTTTCTTGCCTCTCAAACTGAAGATGTTGAGATGATGGTGTAAGATTTATGTCTCTCTTCATTGCTCTAGTAAACCTAACGCCTTCAGTGCCTTCTTCCAGGAAAAGGATTTATTTCTTTTGTTGTCTTTGCTGGTGTTTGCCGTGGCTGCAAGACAGGGTTTGTAGCTGTGAGGTTCATAGCATTGTTCAAGGAACACTTTGGTGTGAGACTGGGCTCAGTTCTCCATGTAATTAAATGTCTAGTGGAATAGGATCTTGGTAGCCTTAAATTAACAAAGCTGTACTGTGCTTCTACACCTCAGTGCACTCACCACTGACTTTGGTATTGATCTCAACAGCGGCTTTCCCATAACCTTGTGGTGTTTAGCATCAGCTGTGTGTTAGGCAAAGTTGCTTGGGTCCACCTGACAGCTCAGTCTGTATTTGCTATTAGGTTACGTCAGGTAGAAAAGGTGGGGGTTTTTTTGTTTGCTTGTTTTTTTTGTTCACATGGATGTATATTTGCAAGTATAGCTAAAGAAACTTGTTCTCCTGTTCTGGAGAGGTTGTTTCATGACTGGAGCTCATGGGATTCAAAGAACAGGGAATTTAGAATTTGAAGCTATGTGCAGAAAATTCAAACTGTTTTTAGGTACTGAGTTATTAACCTGGTTTTGAAGAAGGCAAAGTACCTTTTACTCTCACTTGTAGCCACTCTTCAGGAAGAGATTCAGTACTTGTTTTCCCATTTGTGTTCTTATTTCCTGACATCTTACTTGTTGTGAGTGGCCTCTGGCAACTGGTAGAATAGTGGGGAGAAATGGAATCAAGCATTTTGGTGACTCCAAAAAGCACGAGATTATTGAGCTTAATTTCCCCATCACTGCTATGATCTAGAAGGTGACCGATGTTCTCTGACTCTTCATTAATAAATCCTGTTGTGTCCATTTGCTATCAAGGACAAGCATATGGACAAGCATATTTCTTTTCCTTGAGAGGGTGATAAAGCTTCACCTCTGTTGGGATGACATGGTTGTCAGGTGAGGAAAAGGTTGTATTTCACACAATCTCATCAAACAGGCTGAAAATGCTTCTGCATCTAAACAGCAACAGAAAAAATATGATTGCCACTGTTGATTACTGGCACAGTATAGTGGCAAGAATGAAAAAGATAAGTGTGTATAAGTGAGATCACTTGAAAAGCATTTTTAATTGCTTTCTTTTATATAAAAGTGAAATAATTATTTCCAAAATATGCCTTTAGGATATGCTGGTGCTTCTCATGCTACTGAGTTCAGCTGTTATAATAAAGGACTTAGCATTTTTGCCTTTCAGTCCAATTAAGTTTTATTATTTTGCCATTTTCAGCATCCAGAATATAACCGTAGTAAGTATAAAATTCCTGAGGAAGAGACCAAATTATTATTACTAGACACTAGATTTTTTTTTTCATAGATAGTTTTCACTGTAAAATTCAGTCATTTAAGCTCACTAGGATTCTTTCTGTAAGTTTCTATTATCAGTGTTTATCAGCCCCTTAGAGGAGATTTAGTTATAGTTATTATTAAGTATTGTTTTTTCTTGGTCTGTGCTGTGGGGAATAGAGATTTCTTCCTTTTTCCACTTAGCAGTTTTTTAAGCAAAGACTATATAAGGACTACTTCTGCAGGATGCCCTACCCATCACAATTGAGAAGGACTTCATGTGTCTCAATAAACAACTGTAATTCATTTTCTGGAAGTATCTATGAGCATTCTTTGTGTATTACATTTTCACTTTTCAAAGGTTAGGATGTTTCAGCAGAACATGGCCTATACCATTTTATTGATAGAGCAAATGTTATAGCTGTTTGGATAGTCAAAAGAGATTTAGCCATAGCAGAGAAATTCCAGCTCACATTTTTTCAACACAATTAAGTTAATAATGAATTAGCCTATCTGTGGATAATTAGTAAAGCAGAAATAAACACCCATTTCACCAAAAAAAATACTCATTTTGTGGTGTTTATCCTGCACTACTTGTTGATAAAACTTGGATTGAGGTTCTAAAAATCAAAAGTTTTGATACCCTAGTTCTGTGACTCTTCCAGTCTGTAGTCACTGGGGTAAGTTTTGTAAACCGGAAGGCATTTGGTAAAAAGGCTTCTGCTTCAAGAAGAGACTTTCTAAATATTTAGAAATCTAAATATTTTTCATGTCCAGAGAATGGCAAAGAATATGGTGAAGGGTCTGGAGAACAAGTCTTATGAGGAGCTGGGGTTGTTTAGTCTGGAGAAAAGGAAAGTCAGCGGGGACCTTATTTCTCTCTACAGCTGCCTGAAAGGAAGTTGTAGCCAGGTGCGGGTTGGTCTCTTCTCCCAGGAACAAGTGATGAGACAAGAGCAAATGGTCTCCACTTGTGCCAGGAAAGGTTTAGATTGGATATTGGGAAAAATTTCTTCACCAAAAGGGTTATCAAGCACTGAAATGGGCTACTCAGAGATGTATAAAAATGTGTTGATGTAGCACCTAAGGATATGGTTTTTGTGGTGGACTTGGCAGTGCTGGGTTGATGGGTGGACTTCATGAATTTAAAAGGTCTTTTGCAATCTAAATGATTCTATGAAATTACTTTTTCATTAACCTTGTTGCTCTTTTTTCTTGTAACTTTATATAATTTGGTCTACTGCATCTAGGAAAATATATCTTGAGTTTGTGCACTTGATTACATGTTTGTTCTTAATGTTTTCTCATTTATTTAAAAGACATGAGAAATAAAGACTTTTGTATTTGATGAACAGATTAAATGAAATTATCCCCAAATTATAATGATTTAGCATCAAAGAATATAGCTATCAGTGTTTTTTGCTCATATATATTTGTGTGACTCAAAATGTTTAAAAGATTGAAAGCAGAAAAGTAAATCACAAAGATTTCAAAGTATTACTCTATATCTTTTTTATGACCTGATTAGTGAGAGTTGCCTCTGCCGAAATTAAGGTGCAAATGAGACCATATGCTGATGTCAGTACTACAGGTTTATTTAATAGTAACTGTGAGATAGAGAGATAGAAATGTGGGTGGGGAGGGAGAGAGGGCAGAAGATAGTCACCACCAGTAGACCCATCGGTCCTGCTTCACCCTGGGCTTGTCGGTGGTGGCGGTCCCAAAGTCGTTCTTCTGGGGGTACCACCTTCATACAGTCCAAGTTCTGAGTGTCCATGCCTGAGGTGGTTGCCAGTGTTTCCATAGCTTGGGGTGGCATGTGTGTAAGCAGTTGCTTTCTTTCCCACAGTTCGCCACAGTGGGAATTTTTTGTCTGGATGCATTAACCAGACCTCACATCCACTAGGCCTGGAATTAGCGCCTTCCTGTTGAAAATTTCTCATATCTGTGCTTATCTCAAGTTCCTGCTGTCATGGCTTTTCTTATGGCAACTTCCTCTTGTGGCCTTGGCAGTGTTTTGAAACAGGCAACTGTGATCTTCAAGTACTTACTGCCTTGTATATAGAACTTTGAAGTTGTGGTCCACAGCCTGATTCATATCATCCAGCCTAAAAAAACTCCTTCAGGTTTCCTGTACCCTACAATGTAAACAAAAAAAATTCTTTAAGATTTAAAATCTTCCAAACTTCAGAAAGTACTACTAATGTTCAGAATTCTTTAGCTTCTTATAGAAGGATCACTACTGGGAAATTGATGTCTTATATCTGCAAAACTCCTATCAGTATTCAGTCACAAATCACAAACTTTGTACCACACATGGTTAGTATCAATTTATCTTGGAATTTGTCTGGATGTTGAGGTAGAAAAAATGAATTAATATGCACCCCAAAGGAAAAGAATATTCCTTCTGAACACTTATAGGTGTTAAATTTAGCTTCATTAGAACATATTCATATTATCTGGATGAACAGTCAATGGATAAAAGAAATGAACTGTTGTGTGTAACATTCAAAATATTTCCAGTAGGCACTGAATTCAGAGTCACTTATTTTCTGTTTTCTAAATAGATGTTTATTGCCCATGTTCCTCTGTTAGTAAATAAACCACTTTTCTTCACAGTGTAGTAGTAATGCCATATAGGCTGTGATGCAGTAACACATGGTATGATAGATAGCAAAAAAAAGATACCTAAACCAGGAATACTTTGAATTCTTTTCTGAATCACAGATTTCTGATGAAACACAGAAATGTAGGGGTAAGAAAATACATAATCTTCCTCATCTTTGTATTTATCAGGCATGGCTGTTACAAATGGTTTAATATTTTGATACAAATGACAATTTGGAAGAAGTTTTTCTTCTTTATAACTATTAGTTATTAGAAGTATCAATGCATTTTACTTCTTTATCTGAAGGAAAGTGTAAGGAAAGCACAGGTGATGGGGAGTATACTAATAGAAGTACAGAAAGCTTTGAAGTAGACACAGTAACTCTGACCCTGTATATGAAGTTGTAAAGTTCTTGAGGTAAAAAATGTAATAACCTATTAGAACGCTTCTATATCTTCTACCCTTTCCCATGTTCTGTACTGGAAATGGAGACTAAAATAACCTGCTTCTCCCTGGTCTCCTCAAAAGTAACATATTATTTGTAAATTTTGATGAATTTCCAGCAGCCCAACAAATGGTAAGAAGCAGCTGTTTTAGTGGCCAGCTGTGTCGTGAATCTCCGTGAGAAAGCAGCCAGTAAAGCTCTCGTTTCTTTCCCCTGTCCAAGCTCTCACACTAATGCCAGCTTCGGGTGCACCTTCTGCACTGGAAATGCAAGGGCTCTGTGTCTGTGCACCTGCTGTCCGCAAAGGGTGGCCCTGATGCGGACTGGAAGCCACTATGTACCACTGGTTTTCACTGCAAGCCTGTAGCAAGGCTACAGCCGAGGCAATAATCCTCACTACGTGATTCAGAAGATCAGGCTAGACACAGGGGCAGTGTGCACCCTCCTCTCACAACAAAGTTCTTTCTAAAAAGAATTTCAGTAAGTCACATTCTAACCCAGAAGGTGATTGAGAAGCATTAACTGTGATCGTGTGATTCAGGTGTTACCTGGGTGGCTTTGACAGTGCTTCCTTGAGTCATTTCTGGTTTTGCACATGGTTCTCTCAAGAAGGATCCTGTGCAAAACTCCTGATAGAGAAAATGTAATTACAAGGTATTATCAATTTTGGGAAGTTGTTTGTATGATACTTTTAGATGATTCCCATTCTATGTAAGAAAAGTAATGTCCTCCTTGTACCTTTACTGCTTAGTTCAGAGAATTTAAAATTTCTTGCCCTGATGACACAGAATTTTGGTAACATGGGTAAAAGCAGTATAATATGCTTTCAGTCATTTAGCTTGAAATTAATTAAATCAAACTGCATAAAACTAATGAAAGAGCAGGAATTAGAATAAAATCTCTTAATGACTGCTTCTTCACACTTCCTTGTTAAGCATTGTTTCACAGTCCCCAGTGAACCCCCTATTGTCTCCTGTAATATCAAGAGATTCAAAGGTGTTCTTTTGAAAGAAGAAAGTAGCAAGCTTCTTCCATGCCTGAAGACCCAGGATATATACTGAGCACTGTTCAGCTGCACAGCCCTGTGAGACACACCCAGAGTGCTGTGTTTTGTGGTGGGCTCCCCAGTACTAGAAAGACATGGACATACTGGAGAGAGTCCAGACACAAAAATGATTAAAGGCTTAGAGCATGGGTCACATAGGAAGACTCGAGAGAACTGAGACTGTTTAGTCTGGAAAGTAAAGAACTAGGGAGGGAACTTATCAATGTGTATAAATATCTTAGGGAAAAAGGAAAAAAAGGAAGGAACCCAATCCTTCCAAGTGGTGCCCAGGATAAGGGCAATGAGCACAACTGGGAATAGAAGGAATTCTATTTAAACCTACATAACCTCCTGTTTATTGTGAGAGTGGTTCAACACTGAAATAGGTTGCCCTTGGGAGGCTGTGGAGTCTCCATCCTGGGAGATACTCAAAACTTGACTGGGCGTGGTCTCAGGCAAGCTACTGTAGTTGATCTTGCTTTGAGTGGGAGTTTGGGTTGGGTGATCCCCAGAGATCCATTCAAACCTCAGCATACCTGTATATTTACTTTAGTCTTGCCAGGGATTATGAAGGTAAACTCTAAGGGTTAGCCAAACAGCTCTGGATCGTACAGACACTCTTTTCATTCAGTGTCGTTTTTTTTGTAGCATAAATAGCTTTTCTTCCAATACCAGCAAATGCTTTAACGGTACCAATACAGGGGATGTGGGAGGTAGATGCTGTTCATTAGCCAAATACAGACTCAGTGTCAGAAAACACCAAATAAGCTTTAATTTGGGTTGTGTCTTTGATTATTAAAAGGTTCCATGTATGCATCGACAGAAGTGTATGAGCAGTTTTTGGTAACCATCACCAAAGTGCTTCCTCCTCTGGGTTACTTTATTCTCTATTGATCAGGTCTGGTGCTGTTCGTTTTCATTTTTTTCTTCTACACAAACAGATTGAAACAAAATTTAAATGCCAAATTCTCTCTTAAATAACCTATTTCCACTAGACATATGATTTGTAATGATTAATTTTTTTTTAAATTAAGGTACAGGATAGTTTGCAAGAATCAAATTATACTTAATTCTTGTTCTGTAGCTTTGTCAAGAAAGTTTCAGTGCAAGGTTGTTGCAGGAAACAAAGACTGATGTGGGTGAGAGATGGATGTCCTTTTCTCAAAATTTATAAAGCAAATTATTTATTTTACAAAATGTGACAGTAGGCTTTAATAAAACACAAAAACACATCAGCAAACCTAGGCTACTGTACATAATTTTAAACTGAGCAAATATCAAGCACTCTGTCACAGCAAGGTCAACTCTTCTGAACTGGAATTAACTAATCAAACAAATCTTCAAGTTATTACCAAAAATATCCTATCTCTGTATATATTCTACAGGAGTCTAAGGATGTGGCTGCATGTCTGGGTTGCAGATCCTAACTAAACGATTTTGAGAGTCCTTTCACTAAATAATTTTAATAGTAAGTGCTTTAGTACTGCCAGAAGGCTGTGATCTAACATCTAAATTACATTCTAAAAGGTAATGAAAAAAAATCCAACAAATAAACTTACATGGAGATTTAAACCTTTCTCAAATATTTATCCAATAGGGAAACCCCACCAATTTTACCAGGAAATTTATTGAAAAATAGATATTTAGCAGACCTTATTTATCAGAAAATGCCAGGGAAAGACTCCAGTCTTCCAAAACCTGCACAATACTGAAGAAATCATTGAGCAAATTTCCCCTTGCTGTGTGGACTCATTGGATGTTTTCACAGTAATAGTGCATTTAAACACAGCAAACGTGCAGAGATTGCATGGATATGCTACTATTTCTAAGACTGAAAATAAAAAGGACATCTCCAATGTAATAAAAACAAAATTAAGAAGAATGAGCTGCCGAAGGCATAGTGGATCTTGGACACTCTTTACCTCCCACAGGACAGGTCTACACAGGGCAGTGGAGCACATCTCCAGCAAGCGCTGATGAAGCTTGTCCGATGCCAGAAGTGATACACTTGATGCGTGTTAGTACTGCCCTGGTGCTCAGGTGCAGCTCTGAAAATATGCCATGGATAATTCTTGATGTAATGTGTTAGCTGTCAGTAACTTGGATAGTCTCAAACTGAAGAGTAGCATGGAGCCAGCAAGTGTTTTGTACCTAAGTTAAGAAAATAAATCCCTACTCCTGGCTGCCTACCTACCTACCACTAAGCTAATTTCATAGAATATTAATATACAGTTAAAAATGGAAAACACAAAGTAATGGTTAAATCTACAAACACTCAGAGAACTTTTCCTCTCTCTTCCTTTCCACTATGAAATTTCACAAGTTCAGGTTAGGAGCAGAAGTTTAAAAAAATATAGAATTTTTTCCTGAAAACCAAAACCCGTAGAAACTTGGCCTTCAACCTTCTGCTCTCATGAGTCTCATTCTATTTGTAATATGCAAACTAGATGCCTGTCTCAAGGCATAATGGAAACTGTCATAGCATCACTTTTGAATAAAAGAAGACTATTTATTGCTCTTTACACATGACAAGAGAAGGTCTATCCTGTGGGAAATGGCACTTCATGTCAATTCTATCCAAGTTTCATCAGATCCATTTTAAATAAGTAGAACAGACAACTATTGTGATTAGGTTGCAAAAACAAAACAGAACAAAAAAATTTAAAAATTAGTTGTTACTTTCTAAGCAAATCTGAAAATATCTTTTCTTGTATCCTCTTATTCCTATTGTACCTTGGGCTCCACCAAAAAATAACCCAAAACCTCTCCTTCTTTTGCTTCATATGCTCTGGATTTTGTATGCTTTTAAATTTTTTTGAAATGTCACATGCCCTTTTCAGACATCTTTTAAATGAAGGACTGAGAAGAACCTCAGAAAAAATAAAATCCTATCATCAATCTCAGCAAAAAAGCATAGTTTTTATTCCGACAGATGCATTAAATTCTGTTCTATTTTCACTCTTCAGTGCTGCAAAAACTACTGCTTTTATTTTCTCATCGTCATCTCCCCTTTTTCTGTTTGGTTTTGTGTGCTCAGCCAGCATGTGTTGCACTTACTGCTCTTCTGCCCTGATCCTCCAAATGTGACCACCAGTTCATTTGCATTTCGCTTTCCATGCACACCCTGTGAACTGTAGGTTTTAATCCAGTTGACGAAGCGTAGAGGGGCAGCTACACGGAGCCCTGCTGAACACAGGGTGAAGCTGCAGTGTCCACGTGCTGCACAATCATTTTTACCAGTTTTCAGAATGGGGCCGTGCGTAACCGGCCCAGTTTTCCAGTCTAGTGCTTCCTTACATTTGAATCTTTCTTGATACTTTTTTATGATATCAATAAGTGAGATCATGATTAAAACCTGAGTAGATCTACAGTGCCTTTGTGTAATCTCTTAATCCCCTACTAATATTATACATTGCTCTTTTTTTCAAATCCTCTGTTTTACATGTCTGGGCTAGTTCTTAATTTACTCTGAAGATTAGCCTTGGTGCACCAACCTATGAGTGTTTCCCAGCAGTCAGTTGACTTCTTTCTCAGTTCGTCTTTTACATGATTTATTGCTTGCTGAGAGAGACTAATTAAATCTAATGGACTGCTGGTGTACATCTATTGAAATATTGACATTTTATCACCAATTAGGCTGTATTCCTTATCTTATTGTGCTCTTAGCTGGCTTTATATCACTTTACTTTAAAGGATTAGGAAATGCTTCTTCCTCTGTTTTTCAACATATTTGTTTTCAATTAAGGTGTTGAGGTGTTTTATTTGGAAAATAGAAGCTCTACATGTCAGAAGATAAGTACAGGGCGTAAAGATGTATGTAATTGGAAGGCATAATCATCTTAAATATGCTTCTCCTTTTCTTCGTTTGTATTCTCCCGTTTTCCAAAATACATCCCACAGTTTGATAAATTAAGCTCCCGTATGCAAATCTGCTTTCAAGCTAGAATTGCTTTCTTTGTTCCAAACCATTTTGCAACAAGAAACTGCTAATGATTTCAACTATAATATCTTGCTAAAGTGTAATGCACATGTGTTGCATTTGGAGATACCGCTGGAGAAATGACTGTCCCCTCACTTCTTGTCCCGAGTATCTTGTACCAGTAGGTATCTTTAGACTTCAGAAGAGTGACTCTGTGTCACACTGCAGCACTGAAGGCATAGGGGGGTTTTGTGGAAAGCTTAACTCTATGTCAGAGCTGCTGTAGGGTTACACAATGCCTGTTAGCTCTCTGTCTCTGCAGCTGGTTATTAGAGAAAAACAGCAGCAAAGCAGATACAGGCACAAGTGCTTGTCCAACACCAGTTAGATTGTATGGTTTTGATCCCTCATGAGCTATTTCTTAGGCTTCTCAGCAAAGGAATAGAAAAAAGCTAAGTGGAAGTGAGTGCTAAGTCAATTTTGGCCACCTATACTGTGTTTGTACCAACTTAAAAAAACCTAAGCTGTTTCTGAGATGAAAAGTCCCCATTTAGACGCTAAATAGCTCTTTACCCAAAACCACTGTGGCCATGCGCAACTGACCTTGTGAGAACAGACCCTGACCCACGCTCTCTTTAAAGCTGTGCCCAAATGCTGTCTGAAAAAGAGCATGTTGTCGTTGTATATCACTGCTCAGGGAAGACTGCCAAAAGGTACACTGTCTGGCCAATCCTTGACCAGTAGAGTTTTCCATGAGTTTTCTTATATTTATTAATATGTATTTTTCTGTAGAGGTTTTCTTGGCACAGTTCAGCCTTATGCTATGATTCAAAGATTTCACTAGATTCCATTAATTTAGGTTGTAGGCTGGAGAAAATCAGCACCAAAATGTCTATGCAGAGTAGTGAATGTGGGACTGGGCTACATAAAATTTTGAAAAAGAAAAATAAGTCCAAATGGATATTTTCAACCATTATAACAGCCCTGTTATCAGTAAAATCAATGAAAACTACTTTACATAGGCACCATCTTGTATACTATATCTGGGGTCCCAATACAAGCCATAATAGATAATCTTCGTAATAGCTTTCCATAGTATACGATATGTTGCATTTATGTGGCGTTTTTTGCACACACTGTGATGCTAATTAATTAAGTTCTATAACTATCTACATTTTCTCTTAATTTTCAGTAAGTGTTAATGATGAAAGTATAAAGAATATAAAGTCGTCATATTAAATATATTCTGTTATGGGTAGAGTATTTGCTACATATCAGGAAATCTGCTCACCAAGAATATTATCTATGAACTACAGGATTATTGAGCAAAACAGGTTCTAAAATATAAATTAAAAGGCTGCACTGTTGTTTATATTAGAAATACATGGTATGTCAATGATAAAAGGAATGCCTCTGATCTACAATATCAGAACCAAACAAAAGTGATATCTATTAATGCAACACTAAAATGTTGGGTTTTTAATAGATTTGGTTATTGGGCTGTGAATTGAGGCACCAGAGGTGCCAGCACATTATTTTCTTTACTGTTTCAGGGGCAATAACCTCTTCCAGAAGTGCAATGAGAACAGCAGAGAGTTTAAACTTTAGATCTTTTGTCCCCCTTCAACAAAATATATCAGAGGATGTCTGCCTTTGCTGCTTATATATGTCTCTTGAATTCTACTCCTGTTGATGACCACATGTGTTGGTGTATGCCAGGTATCTGCCTTATAAATATATTACAAAAAAGATATTTTGGCTTCCAGAGGGATTTCAAGTCTTGAGTTTCCCCCCTGGAATCACAGCACAGGTGGATAAATATAATTGTATGTTTTTCAAGATGAATATGGAAAAAACCTTAAAGGTTCTTCTTCAATGGACAGATATTTAGGGTCTGTTAGCAGTGAATATTCTATTCAGTTGCTGCTGAGACCTTTAAAGGAGAAAGATATGTTACATGTTGTCTCAAAAGTAAACACAGTACACTATTTTTTCTTAACACATTAATTGATCCTTAATGCAGATAAACTAAGGAAACAGGTTATTAATATAACCCCAAAAGACTTACCTTTCTGAAACAAGAAAAATTTTTGTATTTGTATGAATTGACTGCATAACTGTAGCACTAATGACTCTGGATTACCATTATTTGTTTTTGTTCAAGACTTATAGGCAGCTCTATGCAAATTGTAGTGATGATGGAAATTAAATACACATTAAAAATAGCGTTACTGAATAATTCTAGTATAATAAGTAGCCTGCTTCATAATACATTTTTATTCTCATGATGGTTGAGCAACTTGTATCACAGATGCATCCGACGAAGTAGCAACAGCAGTGGAGATAGCAGCATAAACATCATGCTCCACTGCCTGCCCTGTGCTAAAGAAATTACAGTGTGGGAGGAAGGAACATAACACTGCAATTGCTGAGACTGACAGCCAAGGAAGTGATGAAGTCTTATGAAATCAACAGCATGTTGGGTACATACTCTCCAATTATGATGACAGGGTTTCACTAAAAGGTGGACCTGCTATCATTACACATAAACAGAGTTGTTAAGACAGTTTCCAAAAGATCAAGAGCAGCATGTATAGTTTTAAATAGATAATAAAAGTTGTTTGAATCCAGCAGATCTTCTGATATGGTCTCATCCTGTCTCCTACTAGTATAAAGTTTGTGCAATTTTTTTTTTTAGTTTGGATTATTATTCTCATCTGCCTCCAAAATATTTTGCAGCCCTTACTTGTCAGAATGGCACAGTGTCTTGATTGCACATGCTCTGCTGAGAGGTTGGCTGTTAATCACCGTGTTTGTGGCACCACGTGTACAGTGCATGTGCTACTTCCAATAAGCTACTTCCAGTAAACAATAAGGAAAAATTGCTTCTGCCTGGTGCCCTCACTGGATGTACTGAGAGTGGACATGAGCTGCAAAGCTGCTAAGTGTGCAACTCCCAGAAGGAAATCTGTCAGCCCACAGCGCAAGCAATTCAAGGAAAATCTGGTTTTGATTTTGTTCTTCTTTTTCACTTTAATTTATCAAAAGCCTTTGAGAAGCACCTATAAGGAAATTATCTGTGCAGATCCAAACTAAAGCTGTAGCTAATTCGGGGATCTCGTCATAGATGTGGCTGGAAGGCAATTCCCAGTTTACTGAATTTGTACTATCACAAGCAACCACATGTGTATAAACTTATCAAACTGCAAAACCTTGTTGTTCTGGCTTGTTAGGAAAGCCTCTGAAATCATAATTGGTTAAAATCAACCTACTTTTGTACCAACACTGTCATTTCTATTTGCATTGATTTTTCTTCTTTTGGGCTTTCAAATAAAAAAAAATATATTAAAAAAAAGAGGAAAAAAGCTAGAAGCACTTTCTTTAATTTGAATTGTCTTTCATAAGTGTGGGAAGTCATAATTAAACACAGTATTCTGGGTCAGGTCTTACCTGTACCTTGCAGAGCAGTACAGTTTTTCCTTCTGGGTATTCCTCACTTGTTATGTTCCGGAATTGCATACAGCTTCTTCTTTAATGACTGCATTCCTTTGTTCAGAGGAACTATGATCAATTAGCACAAACAATTCTTTGCTCTCCTTTTATTTCCACTCAAATGCTTAAAGAAGAAATTCTTGTTGATAGTGTACAAGATGCATTTTTGTACCATTACATTTCATCCTGTTTCTATTATTTAGATCTTCAGCATCACCTCATTTTCAGTATCATTTTTCCTAACATCTTACAACTTTGTGTCACCACATTTTTGCAGCACAATTGTTTCCAAAGGTCATTATTACAGATATTAAATGAGACTCATCTCAAGTATGATTCTGAACAAAAGAACCCACTTTTCTCTAGCTCAACAATTCAATTTTCATCTTCACCTCCCATATACTCAAGTCTGTGGCTGCCTTTGTATTCCTGTATCAGTCCTCTTCTTGTCTGTCTTTCTGCAGATGATTACTGCACAAGTTTCACAATAATTTTCAAATGAGGGAGAAATTGTACTGATATCCTAGCAAAATATTTATTGCTCAAAATTCATCTTTTCATGCAGCTGCAGATTCTATTCCTATCAAAGTATTTATAGCATATCCATCACCAAAGTCCAAGAAACTGGTGGCAAGCAGAAAAATACACATTTACATATAAACCCCCTCAGAGGAGCACTGCATTTAAACACTGAAAGTTTTTCCTTCATGTACGTAGTTTTGCAAAGCACTTATGGATTCTTCATACATAAATGCCCAGAAAAGTACGAGATTATTTTTATTAAGTCTTATGTAAAACAGAAAGAAAATGCAAATAAATAGTGAAATATCTCAAGTAGTTTTGTTTAATGCTTGTTTATACCAAGCCACAGATAGAGTAGTATTCATTTTACAATCAGAGTTAAAATAAGTTCTTTTGAAGAAAACTTCAATAATAACATAAAAGCAAAATGAAGACAGTTTAAAGTTTTTTGGTGTACGTGGTATTTTTAAGCTCCATGACTAAATTCATTAGTACCATTTTACAGCACAGGGAGTAAGTCTGCCACTCTTTTCTGTACAGTCCCAACACAGAAACAGCTTTTTTCTCCTTTACTTGGTGACATTTTCTTTTTGGCTATTAAAAATAGAAAAGGACAGCTGCATACTTACATGTGCATTAACTTCATAAATTGTTAATCCTGAAAAGACATGCTGCCCACAGAGGGGGTAAGTTTAATGCTGCAGACTGCCATTCAGTGACTATCACTGTTTCTTACATTTGAAGTCATGCACATCAGAAAATACTTGCTTCTCTATAAATCGAGCCCAATCTCAGGGTGTCCCTTGATACAAGCAAGAGTTTCATTTATTTCTGAAAAAACGCTCAAGTGAAAACAATAAGCTCAAGTGAAAAGAACATGGTTGTCTAGCTTGTGTCCCTGAGCAGAAGGGAGTGGGAAGCAGGTTTGCAGCATGTCTCGAAGGTCAGCATGGATGCCTCTCCTCAGAGAGCATTAGCTCCCACCTCCTCCCTGACGGCTCTTGCCTTGGGTGATGCTGTCCTGACACATCGAGCCATGTGTCAAACAGGAGCAGGATGCCTGGCCCCACCACCCCTGTGGTCAGCACTGCAGTGGGCTTCTTTGCAGGAAGCAGGTGCCCATTCTCCTACATGGATGTTCATCAAAGAGGGGTTCGACAGGCACTCCCCAGTGACATAAGGAACCTGCAGTGGCAGGCAGGGCAGGAAAGGAGCATGGCACAGTCTTGTGGATACTTATGTCCCAGTTAAAGAAGGACTTTTGTGTGGATTTCATCCAGTGTTATTTTTGTTAGCTTTGTCTCTGCTCAGCTACTGCAAATACCATTTCCAAACCTCTTTCACTCATTCACTTCCCAGCCATAAGCTTTTGCTTGTACTTTATCATTAAACTGAAATGCTTGATGTGCTTAATAAAGTCTTTATCAAAGAAACATGAGGAGGATAAACCTTGAAATTTTTCATTGCTTACATGACAGCAGAGTGGCAAATATCTCTAAGCTGTATTCCAGCTAAGGTAAAACTGAAATCCACATCGAAAAGAGAAGATTTAGGCATATGTGGTTGAACTTAGATAGCTAAGTGCAGCATGTCATCCTAAGAAATTCAACTCAGCTATCACTTGACTCTGGAAACACTTGCAATCTCTAGCAGAGTTTCCCAGTTTCCAGGCATTTAGCTGTCCATATGTGTGTGCCTGGACCGCCTACTGAGGTTGTTCCACAAGGCAGAAAGTAATTCATCATCTAAAACTGATGAATCTTTTTCTAACAGCTATGTTTTAAAAAACATATCTAAATAAAGAAACCATAAAAAATGAACTGCAAGGGCAACACAATGGTTCCAATACAGAATATAATCCCAACAGAGTTTTTTGATGATGACCGTGAAAACATTTCCAAGTTTTTGGAAACCAAGAGGTTTTAGCAGATGCTAAAAGGGAGCTGAGAACCTCCAGGTCCAGCTGTAGCATTGCTGAATATAGGAGCATGTCTGTCTTGCACATAATCAGGTTAATGTATAGGAATAAAAGAGACAACAGAACCTGACTTGTGTTCGCATATGTGAGCACGGTGAAAGAGCAGAGCACCTTGACCAGCACTGCTGGTGTGAGCTGGATTCACAGCAGTGTAACTGTGTTCAGAATCCCAGCCGTGCTGCAAGAAACATAACCATGTGAATACCAGAACTGAAATTCTCATTATTGAGTGCAACAATAGCGGTATGAAGAAAAGGAGGTGATGATTGTGAAATAATTGCCTGCCCCTCTACCTGCTGAGGAAATAAGTGTCATTTTCTGTTATATAGGATATATTATATAATGTTTTCCAGTTAGTAGAAATGTGTTTCTGTATCTGCACTTCTAGTACTGCATCTGTATTTACCACAGATGCTGCATGATGCAGAGATACCCTTATTCTAACTACCTTATCATACACATTAAAATTACTCCAGTTTTTTGTCCCTTTCTGCCTTCTATTCTTTCATATAGAGACATTAAAATAGCTCCAGAAAAATATCATACAAGAGATCTGTGGAATTATTGGTTCAGTTGTGTTACAGACTACTGTAAAGTGATACAAGATGTGGAAAATATATTTAAAGCACTAGCTGTGTTCACAAAAAACTGCTGAAATATTTTTTCAGTGAAAAATATGGGTTTCATCAAAAGCTAAAATATTTTAAGTACATAGATCTAAATTAATTTTTTTCCTAAAAAAAGAAAGGTAGTTTTAAGAAGAAAAACAGATGATTTCCAAAAGTGTTGAAAGTTATTAAATAACTTTGATTCTTTGTTTTTTCTTTTAACTTACATGGATTTCCCCACTTATTTCACATTCTTTTATAAAAATACAAGCATCTCACTTGCTGAAATGAAAAAACATATCTTAAAACAAAAGACAGAAGTCAAAAGCCACCCTGAGCAAGACAAGAAACAATTGTCCTCTAGACCCTGATATATTTTTAAAAATGCAGTGTTTCAAGTACAATTAGATAATAAAAAACCCTATGTTTTCTGTTTTCTTATTATGAACATCTGCTGAGGAGTGCAAATTATAAACAATATCATTGACAGTAAGTTGAAAAGTACAATCAAAAAAGGTATTAAGTTTTCTATGAAGAGTGCTCTTTGTTTTAATACAAGGAACCGCTGGTTGTATTTGTGTCAGAAAGCACTTCATGACTGGTTTTTAAAATCCAATTAAAAGTCTTTCACTAAAGAGACAGAACTTATAGCCAAGACAGTGCCTCTTAATTCATGTTAGTATAATTAGCAAAAACACACCCAGCTAGAGCAACGGAATAGCACCATAGTGCAGGCACCATTCCCACTTTGTGGATCCTTTAAGCTTGGTTGTGGGGAAATAAAAGGATATATCAGAGATTTTCTTCTGTCACTAAAAGTCTCTGCCAGTGTGAATCTCCCATCTGCGTCCTTGCCTGGAATACAGGCAGCTCTGAAGCTCTGCCATTTGTGCACACTAAGCGTGACACAAAAGCTAGATCTGAAATGTGCAAGTTACAGTATCTTGAGAGAAGAATGTAGGGCTCTATATCAGCATATTTTTCTTCATTTTATTGACATTTGTTTACACTTTTAAGGCTAATTAAAAAAAAAAATTGGAAGGAACAATTTAATAAACTTTTGACTATAGAGTGAAAATCAAAGTCAATCAGAAGCATCCTGAAGAACCAAACTTGTAATCCCTGGGTTTTTGTTCATCTTTTCCTCTGAGGATTTTGACTTCCTTTGCTCTCCTAAATTTATCAATCCACAGTAATACTGTGACATACCACACACATTAGCAGACCAGAAATAGTAGTAAGAATATAAAAGAGGGACATCTTCTACAGTCACATGAGACAAAACTGTTATCTAGTTTATGATTTGGATTTTAATTTCTCTTGGCTCAGCTGACATTTATTCTATAACCCCAAAATAAATCTGGAACTTATTTTGTAAGAAACCAGCACAATTTAGTCTAATAAATTATTAGTATCTAGTTGTCATATAATATTTTCAGCATCAGGTCTTGAAGCTTTCTGCAGAAGGGCTGACTTACATTTTACAGGTGGAAAAACTTGGGCACTGAGACAGAAGAACTCTGACTTTAATATTGACATTGAAGAGCAAAAGAAAATTAGATTTTCAGGAAAAAAACTGTTCAGGGTATCTGTCTTGAATTTGAAAGCTCAATGTATAGCTGAATAGGAAAGATACGCTATCGTTGGTAAAGCTTGGCTAAATTAATTTATCTTATAAGGGAATCAAAATAGAGGAAAAACAAGTATGTAGGAAGCAAAATAATATACTACATGAAGCCTGAGGCCAGTGAATATAGCAAGAGAGGAATATTTTGATCCTGGGTTCCTTTCTGGGGAATACTAAAAATGAGAAGGGCACAGATAGCCCTTTCCCTGATTAATCACTGCACAGATTGCACTTGGAAATCTGAATCACTGAAGTTACATTGTTCGCCCCTGCCAGCCCTAATGCACATACACTGGTCTTTTTTGTCACCTCCGGATGGTGACAGAAAAGAAGCAGCACCTCAGCTGTCATCACAAACAGATTTCAGTTTGATTGGCTGTGTTGTTTCACTGTTTCCCAAGAAGAATTCATTTAATGAATTCAGCCTCTAGGGTTTTTTATCTATTTGTGGGTTTATGTTATATAGTCATAATGCTTTGTTCATATGCACATACTTTAACATACAAATGATTTACAAACTGTTTTGCTTTTTGTGGAGGAAAAATGAGGTGTTCTGTGCAGTGAATTCATTATCCCTTACATATTGAGTAAATTTTTTTTACTTAAATATATACCATATAAATAATTTTTTGTTTTGTCATGTATATTCATACTTTCTGTAGCTTTGAGTGAATACTTTGAATTATTCCATTAGGGTGATCTAGGAATTTGGATCTAAAAAAAGTGAGTTGTTATTATTGGCATGTGTTTACATGGTTTAGGGTGGAATGCCACACACATGTAATTTTGTGTTACTTTATTTTTCATGTACCAGACCTTAATGATAATATATGTGAATGGCACTGCTATAGTTGAAATGTAAGTCTCAAATATGCTTTATGCTGCATACACCGAAGTGAGAAAGACCTCACTGATGACCAGCACTGTTATTTATGGAAAGCTTTCAGCAAACATTTCTGGTCTTTTCACAGAATTCTTGCAGATTGAGAACTTTCTGTTATCTCGGGGTCCAGCAAAGAAAGGCATAAACTATACAAATATGATCTTGAGTATATTCTGAATTGCCGTGCTCTTAATGCTTGAACCCTTAGGGTAATTCACTGTGGACTCCTGCCCCGTTCATATATTCCCTGCTAGCTCTTGGTAACCAAAAGTTACGAAGCATTTCACGTTGTTTTGCACTTGCTTTATTGCCTGTTATCATTCAGTATCTGATAAGCCTCCCAAGGTGGCTGATGTCTGAAATACTTCTTTAACATGAGGCACATTTTTCTAAGGCCAAAGCCAGTGCATGGTATTGTGACAACTTCCTACTAGCGTGTCTTATACACATTCTCTAAAGTCATATTAATTTATTTTGCGTGCCAGTCGGAAAGGAAAAGAAGAAAATTGAAAGAGCTGGAAGGAAGAAATGAAGATTTCCTATTTTGTTTAAAGCAACTGACTGTGTAATTGACAAAGAAAAGTTATGTGAGATGATACTAGAAAAACAGAAATAAAAATTATCGAGGAAAACTGTTAGTGTAGTGTCTGAAATTGAATGGGGAAGCAAGCCACGAATATGATAGTTGATCCTGTCTTTTTTATTGGTTTTTTTTTCACTCTTGCTCATACTGTTAGCACTGAGGCCACTGACAATCCCCAAAGAGGAGAGTTTTTACCAATAAGTTATGAATAAACTTTCCTTCAAAGAAACTATCAAAGCAAATATTCCTGAAACTTTGTGTTGGTCACTCTCCATTTGCTTTAACTCATGCTGGAGCTTCTAAGGGAGAAGCAGTGATTTTGGATGTGACTGAATCCCTGAAGTTCCACTGAAATATGTTTCTGACTGGTAGACCTTATTGGAGGTGGAGATGGCATTTTTTTCATTCCATGTATCCTTTTATTGAAAGTAAGCTGTATTTGATGGGGCCATTATTGAGTTGATATATTTAACGTGTGTGTGTGTGTGTGTGTGAGAAGGAGGCAAGTAATTGCTTCATGCATGTTTCAAATTGCCCTAAGCCATCACTGAGAAGTGCAGTCCTTTCCTGTCAATACGCTTTTCCCTCCCTCCCTCTGGTGCCTGTTGTTCTGGCACAAACATTTATATGGCCACATAGGGAGCCACATCCGATAGCCGCGAATTTTAAATGAATTTAGGAAAAAATAAATGTGAGTGGTTGAAAGAAGAGTGTTGCTTATCTGAGTGGAAAGAGATTCAGTTTCACGTTGCCTAGAAGTCTGATAAGGGCTTTGCCAAACACAGAACTGGTGGCTAAAAGACTATTTCACACTTGAGCAGATGCCCAACCAATATTAATATTTACAAAGCAGAATGCAGCAGCCACTAATGTGGTTGACTACAGACTGAAATGCCTGATTGGCTAACAGATAAATATGTTCTTAGAAGAAAGGGGAAGGTGAGAAAGGAGAATGATAATAACAGACAACCTCAGAGGGGACCCCAAGGAATGGGGCTATATCAGGGATAAACAGGGATATAGAAGTCAGTATCCTACCCCAGCCCAACAGCTACTTTCTCTGAATGTTATCTGAGGATACCAAATAGAATAGGGAATAGAACTGAAACTCTAAACCCACAGGTTAAGCAGTCATTTATAGTTTGTCCTGTGAATGATGGGAGGAAGATGCATTTGGGGTGTGTTTCTGTAATGTGGAGTGATTGTCTTTCTTTCTGTCACTTCTGCCCTTTTAGAGCTTTTGCAAGTATGCTGTTAGCTTTTAATCTGTTTTTTTTTCCTTTTTATAACTTGAGCCTGCGTCTGAGGTGATTTCAAGAAAATAGTTAAGAAAGAACAGCTTAAAAACCCTGAACATTCTTGACACTGAGATTCTCTGGTACTGTCCAGTATCCTTTCAACAAAGAATAAGAAGGTACCTCTGCTTTTAGCTACAAGGGCTAGAAGCTGGAAGATGGGTCTGTGTCAAGGAACTCTCTTCCAGTGATCAGCATTAATGAGGTAATTTCTGCCAGCACTGGCTAGGGGGAATAAAACACCAATGTTTTAAGGGAATTTACAAGAAAAACATGATCAAATATCCGGCCTTTGATCATTCCCCTAACTCCTTTCTGTGGTATATTGAAAGTATCACTAGATAAGTCTTACTGACTTTCAAAGGACAAATTTATAATTTGGTGGACTTTAATATCAATTAACTATTTCTTTTAGGGGAAATACTGCATCTAATAGGTAACTAATAAGCATTTCTCCTGGTCAGAAAAAAATATTTTATCTCTTAACTGATAACCACTCAAAAATAATGAGTCAAAAAAAGACAAGATCAGAGTTGAGCATGAAACGACTACAGTTGTAAATGAATGACAAGCACATCTGCCAGATGTTGCCAAGATGTTACTGAAATAAAGCAATTGGGCCTATTCACTGTAACAAGTAAAGTTATGAAAGAAGCATGCTCTTTATAAAAGCTGTACTCATTTGTCATATATACCAATGCATTCATTTCTGAGATTCTCCTTCAAGCATGAAAATTATTTTAAGTACCTACACTGTCAGATTTTGGGCAAGGTAAAAATATTTCTATAGGTGGAGAGAGAAAAAAATCAACCATTCTATGTGTAAAATACTTTTATATCAAATTAATTTCATTCTAAAATAACCAAATCACTCAGTTATATTATATTGCTACTAGTATAATATTTGTATTTTATTGCTATTACTCTGCTGTTAGTGGAGAGTGATATAGCATATGACCACCACTGAAGAATGTCATGATTTACCCAGAACTTAACATGGAAAATATGAAGCATCTGGATGACTCTGGAAGTTTGTGTTGCCTGCTAGGAAATTGGGAGTTGACTTTACAATATTCCTTTAGATGGGATAGACTTTAATTTTGCTTCTAGGTTTTTGCAGAAGATTGTGCAATCTCTTTGCTAAACACTGCTCTCTTCAAAGGTAATCAGGAGGTTTGACATCTTTGGCTGCAGAATATTGACCTAGTGATATAATTCAGAAATGGATATATCTGTCGTGCATAATTCTTGGTGGGTGGATATCGGCAGTATTGGTGGTTTCTTGGCTTTGAATCTTTTGCTACAGATGCAGCCTGTATCTTATCTCTTCCAAACTTTCCTATTCCAAACTTTTCATTTTCTTCTTGTATGTCCAGCAGGGCATTAATGTCATAGCCATCTCTAACTTCACAAATAAAAATACCATCTTCAATATTGGACTCTGTTTGCAGTTGGACAGTGGTCTTTGCTGTCGTCTTTAGCTTATCTGCCTAGAAAAGACACTCTGCGGAATGACATCAGAATTTTCAGATTAATATATTTAATAAAAATCTGCGGTCTCTTCATCGGTTTTACTGGAATGCAACATATTGCCTATGTCAGAATTTCTCTGTTTCTCTAATATTTAAGTACTGTTTGGCCTAGCAGAAAACCCAGCTGGAAAAGTAACAAATGAAAGAATGTGGGTTGGTTATTTGTTCAAAACAAGAATCAGGTGTAATATCTAATTAATTCAAGCTGAGCACAGATGATTTATTATTTATTATTCTGTCATTCCATATAACAAAAATAGTTACCTCTCTATATATTAATTAGTCCTTTTATGTCATGAATAATGTTAATATTTAAAAGCAGCTTGTCTGGAAAGGAGCAAAGAAATTTTCCACATTGATTTATTTCACTCATCCTACTGCACCCTTTCTAGAAGTTAGTTTAACATCAGGTGGTAGTAAATGTGACAGTAAAATATTTTTATGTTGTTGTGTTCTTTTCTTTATTCTTTTGAGACAAAGCACTTATCACTTACAGGCATGTGGCCCTAATCCGAAAGATGAATTGGTTCATTCACTTCAAGTACCACATAACCATTCACACACCATCAAGCTTAACACTATTAAAGGGTAATTTCCCCTGTGGGAGCTATGCCCAATACAGATGCTGTTGCTACACAGTGTCTTTTTATCTTTCCATGGCAGGTAAGGAGATTTAAATAAGAGGCTTCATCAAGAGCGCAATCACAGACATATTCTTCCTATTGAAATATCCATGAAATAGAAAAGAAACACTCTTAAAAATCTTAATACTCCGAAACATTACCAAGAAGACTTCATTGTACAGTTCACGCTTTGAAATTTTGTGTTGAAGTCAAAGCATGTGAGATGCCTCATGGGCTTGGCAGTAGAGGACAGGAAATATTGTGGGATAATTTGCATGTCCTATTAAATTCTGAATGTAGTAAAACAGCTCCAAGTAATCAAGGAGTATATTTTGCCTCCATCTCTTATAATCACCATGATTTCTTTTAAATTTTCTTGTAAGTTCTTTAGTTTATTGTTATGGGTTCTATATTCCATCAAGCTTGATAATTAAGTCTGTGGTGAGGTTTTGTTTAGAACATAATATTCATATGTTCTTGCTCAAATATTTGGGGACTAAAGCTTTATCTGCAGTAATTTTGCCTGGTTTCATCTAAAGATGAATTGTCTAGGGATGCCAATAAAAATATGCTTTCTGAGTAAAGTACTGAAAAGCTATAGAAATCATTCTCTTTTTTTTCTTTAAGAGACAGTATTTTTTGACCTTATTTTTCCCACTAAATTGTTTTTCTTCTAAGGTCTTTTTTTCATTCACACTCAAATGAACAGGATTTATTTTTTAATTAATTTTGTGTAACTTAAGGTCACAGAGTATGTTGTCTTCAACTTCAATGGGATCAACATTTATGTCCAAACCTTTTTAAAAAATTTTTGCAGTTTCGGACTCACAGCTCAGAATCATCTTATTAGTGAAGCCAAACCAATTTACATGCCCTGTAGATACAGATTTGAAGTTTTGCCAGAGCACAGGGCATGTTTACAAAATTGTTTTGATAAAGTATGAGTAACCCAAGTGCTATTCTTCGTGTCAGGGAAGCCCTGCTGAGATTGGCAAGCCTCTCTGTGGCAGTCTCGTTTGCAGGCCAACATGCCTGGCATTCCTAAATCACATAAAATTCAAGTTCTCCTCAGAGTACTGAAGTTGATATGTCAACAGCGCTGGCCTTTTACCCAAGAGTTCAGGACTTAGCAGAGTAGTAAGTCAAAGTCTCATAGATACTAATTCTCCCTTATGCCTGAGAGAAGTTAACTTACTTCTTCTAAATGAATATTTTACCCTGAAGTAATTGAAAGTGAAAGGGACATTATTTTCAGGTTTTTTGAAGCTATTCTGCTTTGCATTGACTATTGCCAAGGCTCAGTTGGTTCAAAAAACATGAAAGTGTGAGCATTTGGCTATCCATAGCAATATGTCACTCATCTCAAAGGAGGAAGAAAATAGGAAAGGCTGAATTTCAATCCTCCTTTCTCAAAAATACTTTGCTATAATATACTAAGCATTCTTTGGATCAAGCCTTTAATACAAGAAGTGGTTTGAAATGTTGTGCCAGATGAAACCCAAATTGGAAACTGAATGCTTTTTTTTTTTTTTTTTTTTTTAACTTCAAGCAATTTGAAGCCACACAGCATAAGGACTCCTACACAAAATTTTATTCCACAGAAATTTGTGTGCTGAACTCTTCAATTTTTCCCATAAGTGCAAGCTGTCTAGAGCAGAGCTTGTCAAGACCACTTAGATATTTCTCACATTATATACTCAGTTATTAGTATTGTTTGTTTGGTATATTCATAATGGATGAAATTCGGCCAGAGGGACAGCCAAGGACTGCACACCACTTAGTTCATGTGCAGGCCTGCATATTAACCTTCAAATAGATATTTAATGGGACATGGCCTTCCTTCTCCCCTCCTCCCCCGTCCCCTAGAACTAAGTTAGATGTAAATTGTGATAACTAAAATTAGTAGTGAAGTTTCCTTGACAAACTGTATAAAGTTAAACCCACATAAACTCTCACTGCTAGGTCCAAGGAATGGATTTAGCTTTGAATTTTGATAAATAGGACAGAGTGCAGTAGTCAGGAAGCTCCTTGTAAATTTGCCAGCCATAAAGGTACAGTTTTAACATACCACTCTAGTGTAAGAGTCCAGCTGAATCCTGTGCCGACCTCAAAGTGAATTCATGTGTTGAGCTGAGCTTTTAAGAACAGGATTTTCTTCTAAAACTGGAAATACCATTAATATGCCACTGAAAATGTCAGGGGTTTAGAGCTATCCTTTCAGAGCTCCTAAAAGTAATCTTTTTTATAAATAAAGTGAAATTACACATAAAAGGTAACATTTATGACACTTACCATTGAAGTGTGATATTAAGTACTCAAACTTATGGTAATGAAAGTGTTCCCACAGTAGCCATAATCTGTCATTAGATTTCACAGGTGACTTCTCTCTAAGCTTTCACTTCAGTGTAATAATTCCAGTCTTGGTGAAAGGTAAGAAAAACCTAGATATATTAGATAAGTAAGTCATCAATGTGAGATTTGATGAGTATTTTTTCCTGTGATTGTATATTATTTATAATTAATATTACTTACATTCTAAAGATTAAATCATAAAACACAATAGGTTTCATGTTAAATTCACTTTGTCTATAAGATAATTTTGAGAGAGCAGGTGGAGGAGAAGTTCATTCAGGAGTTTAACATATCTGTGTTCCAGATTAAAGGTCCTGTGTAGCCTCTAAAAATAAGAACTTTTCACTATGTGAAACAATGTGGAAAAAATTGCATTTTAAGCAAAGTCATGTACAACTCACATACTGCAAAAATTATGACTCAAACTGCAAATTATATTGTTGAATTAGATATAATTTCTTCTGCAGATACTAATAAAAATAACTTCTCATTGCTATTATGTTCCTGAGCCATCCAATATAATGTCAGTTTAAAACCCTGTTGCCCTCCTATTTTCATTTTTTATTAAATCTACTAGAAAAATGAAATTTATTTGCTGTTTCAGTATTTATATAATAATTTGTCAACAATTTTGCTGCAATTTTTTGAAGATGTTCTTGAAAGAAAAAAATGTTCTTAAAGGTATTTGTTGAAGTTCTCAATAAATATAAAGTATTTACAAAAAGTTTTTTGCTTATGCAGGAGTTAGTTTTGTTTATGGCTATATAATTTCAAAAGAACTGATTTAATTAATTGTATTATTTCACTAATTCCATAGACTGTATGAAGTAGAGCTGAGTTTGGGTTTTTAAGTGCATTTGAAGAAACAGGAAAGTATGAAGATAAAATACCCTCAAGAACTTTGTTTTCACTAAAATTACATCACAGAAGGACTCAAGATTTTGGGTTTGTTGGTTTGATTTTTTTAATTGGTTTAGGTTTTTACTTAAATCAACAAACAGGCTTTATTTTATAGTACTAGCAAGGGAATTCATAAAATTCAAACCAGTTTACTTCTTTTATGCATATTTTCTGAATCAACAGTAAAAGATAGTGTCTCTTCAGCAGATTTCATCCTTCTTGATTGAGGTGGTGCATATTGAATACATATAAAATGTTGGTTATGGTTTTTTCCCAAATGACTGTTTTTATATCAGCTTCAACTCTCATCTACATGTCTTGCATCCAGCCATAACCATTGTACTCCAGAGCTAAGATTTTCCATGATTCATTTTAACATAGTTACTAAAATAGCTAACTGCAGCAGTCTGTGCATATGTTCACAACTTTTTACATTTTGCAGTAAAAATAAACTGAATTATAAACAAAAAAAAAGTTTTCTTTGAGATACTGTAAGAATAAAGTAGCTGAGTGAGGAAATTAATTCATGCATCTGACACTGTGCATACAGGAAACCAGGTATTTGACCAAAGAAAGAGGAGAATCCTAAAAAATCATTTGGGTTGAAAGGGACTTTTAAAGGCCATCTAGTCCAACCCCACCCTGCAATGAAATTTGGACATCTTCAAGTACATTGAATTGCTCAGAGTCCCATCCAGCCTGACCTTAATTATTTCCAGAGATGGGGCATCCACCATCTCTCTGGGCAACCTGTTCCAGTGCCTCACCACCATCATTGCTAAAACTTTCTTTCGTATGTCTAGTCTAAATTTACCCTCTTTTAGTTTAAAATCATTATTCCTTGTCCTATTTCAACAGGCCCTGCTAGAAAGCCTCTCTTCATTATTCTTGTAGTCCCTTTAGGACTGAAAGGCTGCAAAAGGTCTCTCCAGAACCTTCAGTTCTCTAGGCTGAACAACCCTAACTCATCCTGACTTCATAGGAGAGGTGCTCCATCACTCTGTTCCTCCTTGAGGCCTCCTCTGGACTTGTTCCAGTAGGTCTGTGTGCTTCCTGGGCTGTGGGCCCCAGATGTGGACATAGCAGTCCACGTGGGGTCTCACCAGAGCAGAGGGGCAGAATCCCCTCCCTGGCCCTGCTGCCCACACTGCTTTGGATGCAGCCCAGGATACAGTTGACTTTTTGAGCTACAAGCATGTTAAGATCCAATCAGAGATGCCTCTGCCCGAGTTAAGATGCATATGTGTCCATATGCCAAAGTCAGTAATACAGATTTTATTTAACAGTAAATGTGAGGTGGAGAGATAGAAATAAGTAGAAAAGAGAAGCAGGTGGGAGACAGAGAGAGATCAAGCAGAAGATAGTCACCACCCATGGATCCAGCATCATCCTGTTGGTCCTTCTTCACCCTGGACTTCTTGGTGGTGAGGGTCCCAAGGTGGTTAAAAACTTTTTACTTGTCTACACAGTTCTTTTATTTTATTGGTTAAATTATTTCCTTACTTCTAATGCTAATTAGTCCCATGCTCAGTCTGTCTCTTCTTTTGGGTTCATGGGCCATGAGTTGGCAGTTGCAATCTCCCCCTGCCAGAACTACCTTTTACCCAGTCAGAGCTGACTTCAACATAATTGGCTTGCCTTGTGGCCTGCAAATTCTGCATTCTCTTTGTCCATTGTCAGTGATACGTCCTTCTCCCCAAGCCTTGTTAGCTTCACCCTCAGTCTGAGGTAACACCTGGACAATAGTGCCACCTTTATCTTATCTCCACTTCCCACTGTGGTGGCTTATCTCACAGTCCAAGTTCCGGGTATCCACGGAGACATGTTTGGCGGGGGGTTCAGTGGTTGTTGGTGGTCAGAAATACCATCTGTCCCATGACTTGGTGTGGTCTTTGACATGTGATATGCGGATGAGAAGTTGCTTCTTTACACAGCTGGCCGCAGCGGGAATTCTTGTATGGATGCATTACCTAGGATGTGCTAACCAGATCTTCCTCCACCAGGCCTGGAGTCTGCACCATCCTGTAACTCCATCCTGTGCTTATCTCATGGCAAAATCCTTCTGTGGTAGCAGTGTTTGAATATGATTTCTTTTGTTTTAAGGCTGTTGTAAAAACATTTAAGAAAATAAGAGTAGACAAAAATTGAAATATAAATAAGCAGAATATCATTATTTTATGCTTTTAATGTTTCCAGTGTGGTATTTTTCTCTGATGCAGGAAATAGAGCTAAAAGAAACTTTGAATATTTGCTCAGACTGCACTTTACAAATATCTGCAGCAATTTATGTAAATACATTATTTCAATTTTCGACCAACAGTTTTTGGCCACTGGATGATTTGCTGTGGTATTTGGCCTGTTCTTTTGCTGACTAGAGCTCTGTTGCTCAGTTATTATTTGACCAGGAATTCAGAGAGAATTCCTTGTGGTTTCTGTTCTGGTTGTTGTAACTGATAGAACTAGATTTTCACTTCAGAAAATTAAGTCTATAAGTTTCTAGATAATTTTCCATGCATATTTTCTAGCAGTTGAAAGTGATTCTTTTATTAGTTGGTTCTCTCAGAAAATGTTGGCTAAAATCTGTGCAGAGAGCAACACAGATGAGTAATAAATACAGTCAAAGTAAATGTAATATGCCTTCCTGATTTGAGAAATGTCTTTGAGATATTCTTTCAAGTTTACTAGACTTGGGAGTCTAGTAGCCACCAGTGCTGGTTTAGGCTGGGGTAGAGTTAATTTTCCTCTCAGTGACTTGAACTGTGTTTTGGATTTGTAGTGAACACAGGATTGATAACACAGAGATGTTTTTGTTATTGCTGAGCAGGGCTTACACAGAGCCAAGGCTTTTTCTGCTTTTCGTACTCCATGCTGGTGAGGAAGCTGGGTTGCATGGGAAATTGGGAGGAGACACAGCCAGGACAGGTGACCAAAACTGACCAAAGGGATATTCCAGACCATGTGATATCATCTCAGAGTATAAAGTGGGAGGAAGAAGGAGGAAGCAGGGAGGACATTGGGTGTGATGGCGTTTGTCTTCCCAAGTCACCATTACCTGTGATGGGCTCCTGCTTTCCTGTAGATGGCCGAACACCTCCCTACCCATGGGAAGCAGGGAATTAATTCCTTGTTTTGCTTTGCTCATGTGCACAGGTTTTGCTTTCCCTATTGAACTGCCTGTATCTCAACCCATGACTTCTCTATCTCTTACCTTTCTGATTCTCTCCCGGATCCTACTTGAGGGGTAGTGAGCAAGCGGCTGTTTGGTACTTGGTTGCTGGCTGGGATTAAACCATGACACCACCATAGTAGAGGTGATGAGCAAGCCCAGGTAAAGGGCTAGCTCACTCTCTAACTTTCTGAGACATGCAGTCATATAAGAGCATTAAAGGAAAAAGAAGTGGGAAGTTCAATGTCTACTGGAACTGGCTGGAGGAGAAGTGCTACCTGGGAGCTGTTTGGAGAACTGGGCAGTGGAGAGGGCAACTGGACATAACTTTGCAGAGGAGAATGAGTTGGAGAGAACCGAGATGCAGTGACTCACTTCAGCCTCTCCAGATTGGGGAACCAGTAGCTGGTAGAGGTCCTGGAACAGGCAGGAGCAGGAGAGACAGGTTGTAAGTCTGATTTTTTTTTTAGTGTTACATGTGGACTTGGCAGTGTCAGGTTAACAGTTAGGCTTGATGATCTTAAAGGTTTTTTCCTATCTAAATGATCCTATGATTCTATGTGCACAGTGGAGCAAATATACTTTCTCTGAGTTTTAAGAACTATTCTGCACTCCTGGAAAATAAGCAGTTTCAGATAGACTGAACTACTTGAATGACTTTGGTGTTATTCTGGAATGACTGAGGAGGTACAGTGAAGAGTGTGGCAGCACAAAGGGCAATAAGGAGATGTTTTCTGAATTAGAAATGTAGCTAAATTTATCCAGTAATTCCTGATGTTGAAAATTAAACAAATCTTTTGCAGATCATTTTGTATATATTTTAAGATTCTACTGGGTTTCAGCAGGCAGAAAATACTGTGAGGAAAAACTCCCCTCTAGCAGAACTGTTGCTTCTGTTAATAACACACTACTGAGAAAGCAGGGCAGAGGCATATAAAGAATTCTTTGTGAGGGAGGATTTGTTAATTTTTAAAAGGAGAGGTGTGGGAGAAACTTGTGTTTCGATTAAAGTCATTGTAAATTTAGGTGATTCAGGGGAGCATACAGACCTCAGTGCTGTAAGGTACTGAAAAAAGCATTTAAATACCTGCCTATTGTCACGCTTCTGAATAATCTTATAGCAGGAAATGGATCTTTTTATATTCTTGAAGGTATATTTTGTGTGCTTTTTTGAAATAGATCCTTAGTACATTGCAGGTTTGAGCCCATGAGAAGCAAGGAGTACCAATAAAGAACTAAGTACAAAGCTACCAACAAGAAATAACATCTTGATATATGAAGTTGCAGCAAAAAAATGGGCAGAAAAGAGACTTGAAGACTACTGAGTATTGCAAACAAAAACCTTTAGTTTCTTAGTCATAGTGTGCTGTTATATTTGAAGAAGCCAAGATTGTAAACTAGATTAGATATTGATGTTAATCATGTTACTGAAAATCAGAGTAACAATACTGAAATCACTGTCTGATTAACTACTCAGTTTTATAATTGCATGCTGCAAAGCCACAGTAGTTCCATAATGCCAGCTGACTCTCAATTTAGCATATTCATATAATCGTTTGAGGTATGAAATGAAATGCCAGATACAACAATAGAAGGAAGGCATGTAAATCTATTTAAGAAGGTGATCATATTTCTGAAGGAGAAAGGGGAGGCAAATCGCTGCAGCCATGTGTTAAATATTTGGGTTGAATATAATGAAGTAGAAAATTGCCTGTGTTTTTCACTCTGCAAAATGTAAGTACGAGCCCTGTAGGATTGTTATATGTCTTTGGCTCTTGATTATTCATGGGTTTCTCTAGATGGACTACAGACATGGGACACAGCATCCTGGGATGCTGGCTAAAACAGAAAGGAGGTTGTTGAATGCTGCTCTTGTTAGACTAATCTTTATTTTCTTTTGTGTACTGCTTTGTTTTGTCTTCCCCCGTCTCATATAAAACACTGCGATCTTCTTAGGTTCCTTTGAGTCACAGAACTGCACTGTCAAAAAGACCACTGGAGTGTTCATATTGCTTCTGCATTCTTTGTAATTGTAATTGCAATTCTAATTTGTAATTCTGAACAACAAAATGCTAAGTGAATCAAAAATCTTGCAACTCTGTCCCAGTGGCCCAAGGTAGAGGTGTCATATGAGTTTTGGTACTGGCAAAGGCAGTTAACTGCTGCTGGTGGTGTCTGAATAAACTATAAGGATAATCTAGTTTTCATAAGATATTTAGATACCCAACCTGTTTGGACACTTTCAAGATTTGTAGCAAACACACAACTTCCACTGAATCCCCATGCTACGTTTTCATTTAGATCCTTAAACATCTTGGAAATTTTTCCATTTGGTCCAATCCAATACCCCTTAAACTCCATAGATATTTCTGTCATCTTTAGATAGTGTCCTAAATTAAGATTGTGACATTTATATGATGTCAGCGTAGCATCATTTCACTTCACAGCTGGAGTTTTGAAATAACGCTTCAAAACTGAAAATGCCTGTACAGATTTAGCGGCTACCACTTAATTTTCACATTCATATTCTGCTTAAGACTTCAAAGCAAAAACGATATATGGAGGGAATAAGAGCCTAGATCTGAATTTCAGGGATGAGAATTTCTGAGCAGTGCCTGCTAAGTGGCTGGTGGGCTGCTCTCCCTGCCATGGCAGAGTGCCTCTTTACCCATAACTTCATAACCTCCTTTTCCCTGCCAGCCTGTGCAGTAGGAGGTGTACAGCTGAATTCTGAGCTTGCACCAAGGCAAGTCTGGGTAACAACTGACAGTAAGAAGTGCAGTGAAATCATTATAGGATAAAAAACCCCAAAGCCCTAAGGACTCTGTCACCAGTGAGTGGTCTTTCTGTTATCCTAGGTTTAATACTCCTTTTTCTGTCCAGAGCTTCTGCAGAGTTGGCATCTGCAGGGGACACTATCAGTAGACTGTTCAGGGAAGGTGAATTAAGAGCTTCCAAAAAAGCTAAAATCTAAGTCCTTGGAATATTTTTATTCAAGTGAAGAGCTTGCAAATTGTACAGTAGTATTTCCCTTATACAACAAAATCTAATTTATCATAACAAACTTATTGCAGTGTAATAGCAAACTAGCTCATTTAAACTTGCGTGCAAGGATTTCCAGCGCAGCTAATCTGTGAGCATCACGCATGCTTCATTACCTGGATTCTGAAGCAGGCAGTGAAGTTATTCTTGCTGTGAACATTTTTAGGAGTGAGAATTTTGAGGACCAGACCTTCAATTTGTGTTGCAGTTGAGTGTAGTTTTTTTGCCTACAAGGAAATGACGCCAACTTTTGCCAGCTGAGACTCTGAATTGTGTTTTTCTAAATGGTATCTGATCAGTTTTCTGTGTAAAGCAGTGCTTGCTTAATACTTTTTCTCTCCTGCCTTATATTAGGGCCCCCCCAGCGAACCGTTTCCCCCAAACAAGACCATGAAGAAAGGAAGCACGACAAAGTCTTGGACAAGGGCAGTGAAAGTGGGACTTCCTGTAACGAGTTGTCGACCTCAAGCTGTGACAGCCACTCGGAAGCAAGCACCCCTCAAGAAAATGCCACCAGCACTCAGCCATCCACAGCCCACCAGCCAAATACTCTGACTTTGGATCGTCCGTCTAAGAAGGCCCCAGTGCAGTGGATGCCACCACCAGACAAACGCAGGAACAGTGAACTCTTTCAAACTCTCATTAGCAAGTCCAGAGAAACAAATCTTTCCAAAAAGAAGGTGTGTGAGAAGCTGAGTGTTGAGGAAGAAATGAGAAAATGTATTCAAGATTTTAAAAAAATCCACATTCCAGATTACTTTCCAGAGCGCAAACGTCCCTGGCAGTCTGAACTCTTACAGAAATATGGGTTATAGTAATCAACTCTTTCCTGACGTATCTCTGAGGCATTTGATGTTTGTTACATTGCCGCTAACTTACTGATGTCCTCCTCCTGGCCGACTCTGCCACCAGAGCTATTCCTGCTGCTTATTTCTTTCTGTGAACAGTGGATGTTGGATAGTACATGTTTTTCTTTAAAGTATATATATAAAAAGATAGAAACTTTAAAAATGCAGAAGATGTCTCATCTAAATCACTTCATAATAGCAAAGAAAAAAATTGCATGGTCAAGAAAGATGGTTTTCGAACCACAGTCAGTTGAGCTTCATTATTGTTTTGGAACTTAACAAATAAAAATCTCAATCATCAGTTAACACTTCATTTTATGTCACCATTAAAAATGACTCAAACTTGCTAAGGACAAAGAAAAACAGGGTTTAAAATTCAATTGAACTGGTTTTGGAACTAATTCCCAACATTCTCTCAATGTTAATGCAATAAAGCAAATACCTATTTTGCATGAGCACAATGTTACAAATAAATCACACAAGAACAAGAGGTTGTCTGTTGCTTGGAGAATTACTTGTTTGATACCAAGCCTATAAACGTAAAATGTCTAAGGGATTGAATTTACTTTGTTCTGGATCTGTGATTTTTTTGTGTGTACAGTGTTCTGTATGTAAGGATGGTGTAAATATGCCTTATATTGTTTTATTATTGCACCAACAACATTCATCTATTAGTGCTTGTCAGGATTATTTCTGTGAAATGCAAATTTATGGCAGATTGTGAAAACTGGTTTGATGGTCTGAAAGTTTTTTGTTATGTTACGCGCTAAAAATGGAGAAAAATAAAAGAGACTTTAATGTATTTATTAAAAGAACAATCTGGTAGATTTTCTTGGCTGTTGTTATGTCCTCTCCTTTTTAAATAGAAATAAGCAAGTTTTTACTTTTTGTTCAATATTTTCATAACTACTCTGCTGGGGAACAAAAAAAAAAAAAAAAAAACCAAAACAAAAACATATTTCAAGAGTGGGAAAAAATATTTGGGGTAGTGCTATTTAATTGGAACTGCCATACAGACTCTAAGAGAAAGAGAGTTATGCTAAGAAGCAACAGGGGATGAACTAAAAAATTGAGTGGTTTTACTAGTAGAGCGGAAAGCAGTTCCAGTTTGACAAGTTCACAAAAATCAGCTTAGAAATAGGAGATTTAAAATACTACAGCAGAGTGTGCTACATTTACAAATGAAAAGTTTCTATGAGTAGTCAGCTCTGTATGGCAAACCTGTTATCTCAGCCCAGATATGGGAAAATAAATTCCTTTCTCATTACAGGAACACCAAGAAGTTGACTGTGGTTCAGACAGCCATAGCTGAAATGGGTAAGGACTGCTGGAGTTCACAAAAGAGCTGCCGAGTTCTTACAGACTTCAAATTATTACTTTGAGCACACAAATGTACATGTACACATTTAGAAGAGTTAATCTCCATATGTGTTCTAGAGCACTAACTGCACAGCTGTGTCAGAAGAGATGTTTTACATCTTATGGTAATTTTAAATAGTTGAACTAAAGTAAAGAGGACTTCTTGTATTACAATTTCCAGGGTTGTTCCTGATACCTGTATTACTTTTTAGTCCTCTAAAAGGCCACTTTGAAAAACTTCTAATACTAGCTCAGCAACTTCATTCACCAATTCTTTTCTTAACCTATCTAGAACTAGTCATTCTCCTATTCAGTTAATTAATTGGCTTCAACATATTTTGACAACATTTTAATAACTTGAAAGACTGTACCAGGGATAAGTCTAGCCTGAACTGATGCAAACCAGTATGAAATCATTGGGCTTCTCACGTTTGCCTTTATGTTCCTTGCTTGCTTCTACCTAGTCCAAACGACCTGTTCTTTCTTTTGAAAGTTTAATGCTTCTTAGACAAATTTAGCATTTACTTTCTATCTTTTTTTAATCTTTAATTTCCTAGTCTTTACCTGATGAAATTTCCAACTGTTTAACCATGACACGTCCTCTAGTGGATACAACTCTAGTTTTACTTAGTCCAAAGTTAGACTAATACTGAGATCTTGGTTTCCATCTGGGATTATACATTTTAGATGCAGACAGCATCTTGAGCATTCCCAGTAAACCTTGTTGTTGAGTTTGGAGGTTTGTTTTGCCTTCCTAGTTGTTTCAGCACTCCGGGAAGTAACTGCCTGAGGTATGCTTAGGCGATTTTTTGACCTGTCTACTGGTTTTAATTTGTCAGTATGTAAATATTTTTATGAGCTTTTTCTTTTCTTTTATTATACTGCCTAAAATTTCTCAAAACGTTTTGATTCATTCTTGAGGAGAACAGAGTACTATATCAATATGTATTTTAATACATGAGTACTGTAAGGGTTTTGATAACCTTAACCACTTTCCATATGTTCATGAGGCGTGTGAGTGATGTGGCAGATGAATGATATTACTGTTACTTGGTAACCACAGCAGCATCTTAAGACAAAGTGTTTTGGTTTTGGAATTAGGCAGTGTACACTGTCCTCCTTTCAGAGTGAAAAATTCCAATGTGTTGTAGTCAGAGGGAAGAAACCACAGGTCATGTGGATCCCTCAGTCATATTCTCTAATTCCCGTCACACTTTTCATCCAGTTCACCCAGTTAGAGCTCCAACCCTATCTATATAGTTATTATTTTACAGTTTTCAGACAATTAGGGAGAACACAAGCTGGGACATTTGGTGGAACAGGGGAGCTTGTGGGTGTTTAGATGGCTACGGTTGGTTGGAAGCTCCCAGGTGTTACAAGAGAATTGTATATTAGAAGCGCTTGGAGGTTGATTGTTTCCCATTGTCTTACATTCTTCTTATTTGCCTATAATAGCTGCTCTTTCTTCTTTCATTTTAGTCTTCTTTTTGTCTTCTTTTCAGGTATTCACTTTGTTACACGCTGGAATAGTCTACCATGGGCATCTATGCCTTTTATTGGGCTTCAGCAGAGGGGGTCAGTACACTAAATTTCCACTCCATTTGAAGCTATGAAGATAATATTTTTCTGAAAAAACCCAAAACAAATCCAAATACTGATATTGGTCAATCTTCAATTATAATCATAGAATGGTTTGGGTTGGAAGGGACCTTTTAAAGGTCATCTAGTCCAGGCCTCCTGCAATGATCACAGATGTCTTAAACTAGATCAGGTTGCTTGGAGACCTGTTCCAGAGTATCACAACCCTCATCATAAGAAATATCTTACTCATAACCAGTCTGAATCTACCCTCGTAGTTTAAAACCATCAAGCCTTTTCCTTTCACAACAGGCCCTACTAAATGTCCGCATCTTTTAATCTTGTATTTTCTTATGATCATATCAGTGTCTCCAGTTCAGAGGGGAGGATGTTGTGGGGACTGTGTCAAAGGCCTTACATAAGTACAGATAGATCTGTAGCTCTTCCCTGTCCACTGATGCAGTCACTCCATCACAGAAGACCACTGGATTGTTCAGGCAGGACTTTCCCTTGGTGAAGCTGTGCTGGCTGTCTGCCATAGCACAGCTTCTAAGAGGATGTGTTCCATGATCTTCCCGGACACAGAGATGAGGCTGACAGGTCAGTAGTTCCCAGAGTCCTCCTTTCCATCCATTTCAAAGATGGGTGCAAATTTGGTTTAGTGTAATGAAAGATTAGGTAGGTTTTAGTCATCAGTATATTATAATAAACCATAAGTGATAATTGTTTTGATAAAATTTATTTAAAAATTTAAATAAGGCAAAAATACAAAGAAGTAATTTAACATGTAAATTAAGCCTATTTCTGGAAGGAAAGGAATTCTTAAAAAATAAAATTCTTGCTTTTTCAGATTTTCTTTCTAAATCAATGCAATTCTTTGCATTATAGTCTTCCTGGGAATTCAACATGGAATACATATCCTTTTATGTTTTTCCAATGAGTTTAATTCTTCATATTTTACATGTTCGGAAATATAGAATGGTATAGTCTAGGTTAAAGATTTGAAACTGATAAAAATAAAATCTTTATTTATAAGTAATCTCCCAGTTAAGCTAATATTTCATGGGAGTAATACATTAGAATCTGATGGCAAAGTAATGTTGTTATTATTGCCCATATTTATTCGCTAGACAAGTGAATTTTAAGCCCTCATCATAGATGTTACGTGCACCAGTTTTTATTGTTCTAACTGAATGATGGGGAATAGAAATACAGTTTTGCTGTACAGTGATATTTACACTTTAAAATGTATGAACAAAGATCAGAATGACACGCTGGACTAGTCTATTACTGAAGGATTATTCCATTAACAAAAATGTTTAAGTCTTAGAATAATTGAAATAAATTCTAAAATAGAATTTTAGAATTCACTTTGATTTCCTTTGAATGAATAAAATATGATAAATTGCATAAAATGCATAATTTTATGGCCTCCTGTTAAAAAAATAGTGCTTATGCAAAATCGTTTGACTTGCTAATGCTGTCTTTGTTCGAGTAATGATATTTAAAAATATACTTCCTACTGGAGGTGGAAAACTCAAATTAGTAACGAGAGGGCAATGTTGGGTTCCTTTTACAAATGACTCATGTCCTGAACCAGGCTCTTTGGGATGCTCGGAAATTATCAAGAAATCTTCAGGTTTCTGCAGGATTGCACCACTGGTGTGGCTCATCATAAAAATAACATTCACACATTACTTCAGCTTATATATTACAGGCCAGCAAGTAGTTTCTTCTTTTTCAGGATCTGTTATCTAGAAGAGGTTTTCAGCCTGCTTCGTATTTTCCACTCTGTCCCTCTCTTTTTCGTTGTTACCATGGACATCCATACGGTCACTTCTACTCAAGAGTTTATCCATTCCTTGCCTGAAGACACATATTCAAATTCAGAAGAGACTAGACTACACTGGAAACTGATGGGGGAAGCTGGACACACTGGCAGTGTTACTGGTTTGAATAACTTCAGCACTGCTGGCAAGAAGATGCCATAATGCACAAGCTGGAAGGCAAAGTCACGTTGCCCTACAGCTTGTGCTCTGTTTCAGACTGTCAGGTCTCACATCCCTTTAGCAAAGGCCAGTCCTCCAGTGAAACAAGCCACAAAGACATTATTCACTGATGAATGAACTGCCGATGCTGTCAGCATCCTGTTGGCCACCTACGCCTGCTGTGTGTTGGTACTGCAGCTAAATCGGACACCCCAGTTCGGAGATGGTGGTGCTGGGCTGCACAGGGCTGGTGCAGGTAAGAGCTGTGAGAGCTCCTCCTCACACTGTATACCCATCCATGGGGATACACAACTTGCTGCAGGCTGCTCTAGTGGGTAGTTGCCTTCATACCAGAACTCCTTGCTTCACTATCTGAACTGGGATTCTTGTTTTATTCTGCTGGATCATTACATTTTGCACAGAAAACAGCCATTCAGTGGGACCAAATCCCAGTATTCTTACATGTAGAACCATAGCAGAAGATGGCAATCTCTCCTGCTTTAGCATACTCTTCCTTCTTTGAAATTGGGCTTATGACAGCATGAAATGGGGTGCTGAGAAAACAGAGTACAAATGGTGCCCAGAAGAGAAACTCAGCACCGACTGTGTTCCCATCTGTTTGGAGCCTGGCACCCTGGCAATCCTCAGCTGCAGGCATTAGATTGTGTAAGGCACATTCAGGAAAAGCACAAATGGACTCAATACCGTTAGTGATGAATACAACAGAAAAAGTATTTGAGAATTTTCCCCTAAGGACTCTTCCTCTTCTTACTGGGCCATCTCTTCTCCTCAGATAATAAGGAAAAGGAATTACAAAAACCAATAACAGACCAGATGGATATAGTGGGAATATCTATGTCTCTATGTTGTATTGCCTTTTAAAATTTCTGTTTCTTCACAATGTTAATGTTACTTTATATTTTTATATACATAAAAGGGAAATATAGAAATAGCTTGATGGAATTTGTTCTAAGACCCTAGTTCATATAATCCTTCATAGACATATTAGATGAAGTTCTAGCAGTGAGCATGTTAAGTGTTTCAATTACAGTGCAGTGTAATTCTTAGCAAGCAGTCACCCCAGAACAGATGAGTACCAGTAACAAGAAGTAAATTAAAATTACATAAAAAGATTGGAAACCATAAATAGGCAATAAATAATCTTTCCAGATTTCAAAGCAACATTTAATTCTGAAATACTATCACTTTACCTGTTACCCGCTTCACATGCATGCAATTCATTAATTTAATACCGATTAAATGATAATGTGCTCCAAACTTAGATTCCTCTTGATATATTGCTGAAAGACTGTTTTCTTCATAAATATATACTGTACATAATAAATGTAAAGTTTTGACAGCAGGCAACACCTGGTAGAATATTTTTCATCCCTACTGGATTGCTAGCTTGGCCTAGGAGGAATTGTGAAAACTATCAATCAATGACCCTTAAAAGCTTTATTGCCTGTTTCTCTTCGTATTTAGGTGAATTGTGTGTTTCATATGGTGTCATTTTTCTGTTGAAGATAGCATTTGATTCAATGCAGCACAAAATAGTCGTTGACACTGTGGCCCTGAATTGTTCTGATTTATACCTACCCCTGATTTAAATTACATTAGTAAGCTTGTGACATGAGCAGTTTAGGTGACTGCTGAGTGATTGAACACCTGCCATACAGTCAAGAAATGAGTTTAAAGAAGACAGGGATAAAAGTAGCCCTCCATGCCACTGTGGATTTGGAGGCATCCCAAAGGATTGAAAGCCCCCGCCCCTCCAGGACATGTCATGTGATGCTTCTGTCTCTGAAGCAAGAGGGATGAGAAGCCCTCATGTATCCTTTGCCAAGGGCAAGTTTCCTTTCACCATCTTGCAGAACTAAGACCAGTCTTTGTGAAAAAAGTTGCTTTCACAGGTTTTATGATGCTAGTCCTGAATGTCCTCGTGGAAAAATTAAAGAGCACCTTCTTGGTCTCTGATGAAAAAGTAGGCTTGACTTCTATTTTTGTCACTAAAGTCACTAAATTTATGTGCACTGAAGCTCCCATGGCAATTTAAGGATTGTTGTTTGAAATATATCTCATGACTCTTCTTGAACTTCTTCCAACTGCTCAATAGTGCTTTGGGAAAGAGGATGCATAGTTTTGGTCAGTAATGGAAGGACAGAGATAGGAAAAAGATTATTCCCTTCCTGCAATGTGATGGAGTGTTTCCATATATTGTTTCTATATTGAAAATTATGTCACTTTTTTTCATTCTTTTGTTTTTTCCCCATTGCTTTCTCCTGGAAATATACAGCCCAGATTTTCAATTATTTCTAACCATCTTCAAATGTTCAGTCATATTTTACTTTTCACTATGTTTCTAATTACTTTCAAGTCTGTCTTTTTTTTTTTAATCGAATTTCATGAACATTCTACTTACTTTAACTTTGAGAAAATGGTAAACAAAACAAATGAAAGAGATCTTCAAAGCCACACAGAGATCCCAAATTCCTTGTGGCATTTACTGAGACTTGAGCATGCAACTCTTTTTTTCTTTTGTTTCTGAAAACTCATGTTATGTCTGCAGTGATCCTTATGCCCTTCCCCTCATCTAAATAAGACCTATCATCATCTTTAACCACAGCTTCCTACTTCCACTCCAAATCAATTTGAATTAGTTTTACCAGTAAGGTTTCTTGACATTGAAATCAGGATTATTATGCTGTCCCATTCCTTTCATCCACTAATTCTGTAGTGCTTTTGAAAGGAATAATCAATCAAGTTTGTCTGACAAGAGCTATGTTTTAATACTCATTGTGAGTCTGTCTTATTGCCAGACAGTGGTAAACAGCAATTTTCTGAGCCAATTTGTGATAGGCATCTCAGCAGGAGGCAAGTAATGATGCTGCTCTGTCAGGTACAGAAATGAGAAGAACTCTTACACATACAAGCGTTCAATAGATTAGCTGTACATCAGTATTTCTGAAAAGCTACAGAAGTTTTCCAAAGTCTTCTGTGTCTGTCAGTCTTCACACACAGTGAAACTGTCATGGGAGAAAGAGAGGGAAATTAAGTCAAGAACAGGATAAAAAACCTTCTCTGTGGCTTTGAAAGGGATTTGTGTGGTTTCCTCCCATCTTCAAGTACCTGGGGAGCAATGCGGTCTTTATGTTCTTTAAATTCATCATCCCCACACGATTACCTTGATGATCTGCTGGTGATCATCCTGTGGATTGAGGCTCCCACATCACTAAAGGGTTCCCAGCTGGTGCTCAGGAGCTGAGATCCTACTTGAATTCATAGCAGCCATCAAGGGCCTCGTCTCCAAAACCTCACCTCACCAATGCCTCACCTTAGGAGGCATAGATGTGAGTTCATGGATCATGCCTTAACAATCATGCAAGTGCAATATATTACTCCCACAAATATTTTTTTTTTTTGGATGTGTGCTACATCCCATCACGATCTTGACTGCAGAAAATTTCAGCAAAACTGCAAAATTATGCGGGGCCCATGTCCAGAATTATCATATCTTGTATTTACTGTAACCATTAAATGATCAGAGGATTCTTTCCAGCTGGTAAGATACCAGGGTCTTAAGCTGTCACATGCTTACACAACCACCCGGTTGATGCTTTCTCACAGGTCTGAAGATGTGTCATTTTCTTCACGTTCCTCAGCCATCCCCGAATATTCAATAAGAATGACTATTTATGTAGTAGGTGTGTGCTGATTTACTTAATATATCAAAATGCCTATCATGATTCACTTTTATATTTATTTTGCATGAGCTGCATGTTTAATGCTGTACAGTTAAGCATAAAGACTTGTCTCCTGCCCCATGACAATAGAAAATGGCAAAACCAGAATTGGGACCATTGAAATGAGTGTAATATAAATGCAAAGAGATTTTAATTCCTATTAGTATTCCTTAGAATGGTTCTGTTTAAATTTTATTACAGTGTGGGATGTAATCACAGTCTTTTCATATTCTTTTGTTTTTACATCAATGAAACCCCCTTTGAATTAAATCAAGTCATGTCTAGAGCATGCTTTTTCTGCACCAAATCTTCCTAATTACCCATCTTCCTTTTTCACACCTTCATGTTTATAAGACTTATCAAATTACTTTGCTCTATTGTTTGCTCATCAACTGTGTGATCAACTAACTTAGAAATCATACCATGAGAATGCAAAATAGAAAAAATAAGTTCTCCTGTACAACCTATTTCCCTACTGAAAATTCTGGTTAGTGTGTGATAGCTGAGAAGTTTTATCGTGTGCCTCTAAGCAGGAAAGCTCCTGAATGGCTGAGGCTGTTTCCTCACAGGCCTTGGCCCTGCAGCCTAAACTTTAAGTGTGCTCCTATGCTTTGTCAAAGGTCTGTTCATATGAATGGGGTTCTTGTCCATGGGTATCCAATTGCAGGATTAATGCCTTAAAATTGAGCCCTTAAGTTTACCATCTGTTCAAGTGCTAGCAGTGCAGAGCAATATTCTGATGCAGCAGGTAGCTCTTCCATCTTAGCTCATGGAAGAGGTGTAGATGGAAGAGCACTGTGTTCCTCAGAAAGACTGGTTAAACAATTTTAAAAAGGAACATAAAAGCTCAGCTACCCATAAGAATGGAGATCCAGACCTTTCCAGAGGTTCAAGGCAGAGTCTCTCCATCTCAGTGCCACACAGCTGAATTCTCCAAGTCCATCCACCAAGCAGAAGTACTGGGGTAGGTGGCTGGAGGTGAACTTTTCTGCTCTTTGCAACAGGTGTTCCACCCGAAGTTTCTCAAAGGAAAACCTGAAAAGGCACTGCCCAGACTCTGTAGAAGGCCCTTGTCTGAAACAATTTGCTGGTCCATCACTGCCATTAGTTGTTTCAACACTTAACATTGCAAGTCCACTTATGTTACCCAAGTGCAATGCTGCATGGTAGAAAAGGTGCATTCTCCTCTTTGGAGAATACCCCTCTCTGTACCTTCTGTGCTGTGCTGTTCGGTATGCAATTCAGGTGGGAAAATGAGCTACATTTTTTGAAAGTTTTTTGAAAGAGAGAACCATTTCTGGCAGTAGGGATATTTTCTGTCAGTGGCAGAGTGTATTTTCTCTAAGCCATCACAGCACATTCCTATTTTCTTTCTCCTTTGTTAGGCTCTAACTCCTGCACTGCACAGCATTGCTAAAAGCATTGCTCCCACCTGGAATTCTCAGTTTATTGGACACCACTGGAGGAGAGAGAGCAACTACTGCTGCTCTTCCCATCATAGGAGAAAGTACTTACAGCCTTTACCTCCTCTCAGTCTCCAATGTCTTATAAAGCTGAATGAAGCCAACTGCATAGTCTGCAGATTCAGCACGGAATTTGGGTTATTTGTTTACTGGTTTGTGTTTTTTTCCCCTCTGTAAGCTTTCTTCTAGAGACACCAGCTGCAAATCTGGGCCGGAAGCCAACTTTGTCTCTCCTTGAATAAAAATAAGACAGAGCTAGTGGGAAGTGTGGAGAGAGGGCAGCGGAAGATCACACAGCAATTTATGTCAACCACACAATGAACCCCCAAGGTGCAGCGAGCTGCGAGGTGCTACCCCAGAGGAGGAGCCTTAAACAACATCCACGCACACACAGGCACCTGCAGATGTGCGCCCCTTGCCAAGCAGAGCGCAGGTGGTGACGGCAATAAACCAATCTCGGCTTTTCCTGAACTTGCAGGGAACAGAGCTGCAGGATGAGAGGGCTTACAGCCCCTGTGCCAGCTGGGTCTGGGCTCTCCCTGCCCACCACAATGCCTGCATGAAACAGTGGCTGTGGAGGATCCTGGAGGGAGCAGAAGCAGTCACAGTGTGCTCAGAGACCATGATTTTCCTAGGCTGAGGTGGAGATCATCAGCATATTCACTGTGGGGAAGCCAGGAGCACCTTTGTGCCATTTGTGAGAGGTTGTGGAAAGGAGCCCAAGACTGGAGTCAAAGCCATGAAAACAAGCAGTGCCTGCTCAGCAAGGCAATGATGAGGGTGGAATGGGAAAAGGTGATTTCTTCCCTTACAAGCTGTAGAGGATAGAAATACGCCTTCCAAAGGAAATTAAGTTGAATAGTAGGCAAAGGAAAAGAGGCATTTCTGAGTTCTGCCAGCCTTGTCTGGTCCAGAAAGCTTTCTCTCTTATTAATCCACCCTTTCACAGAACTGATGACTGCTTCCCAGCACAGACCTTGCCTTTCTTCTCCTTTCCCAGAGTCTCATGGTGCTTTCTTCAGCAGCTGCCTTTTGACCAATTGCATTGCAATTGGACATGGATTCATGATGGGTAATGGCTGCTCAGGTCTAGCATCGCTAACTGAGCCATCTCTGGCAGCATGATAGCTGTGTCACTTACCTCATTAAAAAGAAAAATAAAAAAATTAGGCTTTCGGGGAAATCCAGAGCAGCAAAGCAGTTCCAGGATGTGACAGATGTGACTGTCCAGCTGTTCTGCTGGATGAGCTGGGGACGGTTCCTGTCTACAAAACCTGGGGTGTAACTGTTTGGTGTGTACTCAGGTTGCAGCATTAGGGCAGGTAGGTGATGGATGGACAGATACCTGAAGGTTTAGGCAGCAGGTGACTTACAGTTTGACAGAAGTTTAGGATGCCTGGATTGTAGGCAAAGCTGCCAGTCTCCCTCTTTATAAATCCCCCTCCGTAGGCTGATGTCCTGGCCTCTGTCCATCTCCATTCCCAGGGAGGTGCACACTGCTCAGGGCCGGGGCTGTTCCTGTGCCCTGGCTGCTCTGCTCCCTGGATGGGATGCTGGGACAAATCCTGGCTGCCCATTCCTGCACTGCTGTTCCCCAGGGAGCCATCATGGTTCCTAACAATGGATATGCATACAGCAGCTGTTCAACTAGATACATTCTTAGGAAGAAAAATAAGGTTGGAATACTAAAGTAGTAAAAAAAATAAAGGAATATTCACAAAAATGCAGGAATAAGAATTATGTCTCTGTCATTACATTTGTGGTTGATTAAAAGTAATCCCTTTCATGTCAGTTTTCTATATTTTTCAGGTCAAGGAACAGAAGCTGTGCAAATATCTGCCTTGGACAGTTCTGCTTACTGCTCATTTCTACTTGCATTTGAAACAGCTCATAATAATTTCGTTTGGGACAAAAAGGTTATGTGCTTCAACTAATACAGGACAGCAATGAAGCTGTGTAACTCTGTGTATTGGAAGCAATCACCCACAAAATATAGCCCTTCTTCCAGAATACAATAGTCCAGAGGATGATGAAATGTCAGCACACTTCTGAAAATACCTGTTTGTCAGAGAAACAAAAAAAATAACCGCTTCTCTGCCCACCTCCCCTTCAATTTATGTAACTGCTAAGACTGACTTTTAAAAGCAATGGAGCTGGTAGAAGAAAAAATACAGGCCTTAGAAAGTCTTATCAACAGGGAAAGCATTAGGTATGTCCCTAGGGTTATGGAGAAACAACTTACTCCTATCGCAATAGATGAACAGTTTAGGAAACAAAAAAAGTGTATATATATGTAATGAGTTCTAAATCCTAGAACTAGTATTTGTCATTCACTGCCCATTTGCTTCTCTACTCACAAAATGTTATATCTCTGCTCATTTAGACACTGCCAGAACAGCTGTCCATTCTATCAGTAGAGAGAGGTTTTTAAAACTGGGGACAAAGCATCTGACACCCCTATTAGGCCTCTTTTGCTGTTATTCCTTGTGAAGAGCCTTAGTGCAAATGAGAATCTGGCACCTTTCTCTTCATAAATACTGACATTTATTAGCAGGTTAAGATAGGAGAAGAGGAGTCCTTTTGATGAGTAGCATAGAAGATAATTAATTAGAGTTGTAATTCAGCAGAAAAGTGTTAAATTTAAACTTCAGAAGAATTATAAAACTTAATGAATTAACCTGGAATGTGCTGAAATTTTTAGCGACTTTCTAATTGCTCTAAATTAAATGACCTAAAATCATGATTGGACATTAAAAAAATTGAATTTGTTGACCTGACCTGTGAGCAGGCAGTAAATAACAAATGTGGAAGGATTGGTAATAGATGTGTATTCTGAGAGAAAAAATATGCCTATTTATAGAAAATACAAATAATTTATTTAATAATTCCTAGCCAATGAAGATTACCATTTTAAATCTGTTTCCATTCATTTCTGGGAAGACCCAGAGGCTTCAGCAGGAGAGCTTCAAATAACATTTTAAATGAAGGAGTTCCCAACATAAGCATATAAATCAGGAGATGCCAAATGGGCAGCTTTCTTTTGGATGCTCTGCTTTCCTGCCTCATTTAACTCCTGTCTCTTCTGTGCTGTGCGTTCTGGCCTGGCAAGCAGTCATTCAGCTGTCCCAGGTGCTTGAGACATGGACTGATGAACATGCTCCATGCATAGTGTTTCTTATCTTCAGATTTTTATATGTTTTCTAGATGTTTAGCAGAGTTCCCTAACCTTTCACCACATCTATAAAAGCAGGGACATTCAGCTTAATGGATGGACTATGAAGCTGGTATAGCAGAACATGAGAGCACACACAGAAGTCTTATGCAAGGTTCTTATGACCAAAAGAATTTCTCAAATCAAAAAAAGCTGATTAAAACACAACCAAAAATAGAAAAAAAAATGTTCTGCAGCTCAGTTTTGAGGAGCCCAACTTCAGTCTCCATTTACAGCTATAAACTCTGATGGATGCCACTGGGCAGCAGAAGGGAATTTGGGCCAGTGTGTAAGTACTGTGGCAGGCTTAATCATTCCATATGTTTGTTTATTTTATCAATTCCTCACCCACATATGGCTAAAGCACAATATTCAGGCTTTACAGAAGGCAAAAAGAGCTGCATTCACAGCATCCCTGTGGCTGCCATTCACACTGGATATAATGCAAGAGGTTGATTTAAACACTGCTCCCCCTCCTCCCCCACAAGGTGTCCTGCAGTCAGTCAAGAACTATTCTGGGAAGGTTCTCAACCTTTTCCATGTGAAACTGTAGAGGATATCTGAAACTTTAGAGGATATGCTGAAATAATTTTCATTAGTGTCTGAAACATCATAAGTGTCTGTTTCCTCACACTGATTGAAAGTAATCTGACTGCTCCCAAAATGCCAGCATTTTTCTTTCTATTGCAGTTCTCACTCTGCTGAAATTATGACATGTGTACACCACAGCAGTGAGTGCTGCCAAATGGCATAAGATCACTGGCACTACAGGAATAAAACTGTATGCAAATCTAAGGGATTGGAAAAGCTGCTTAGAGGCTCAGGTGGCTTTATTCAGTAAAAGCTAAAGCAAACAGATCCTGCAATACTGCTTGGTAGGGACCTGGGCATCCTAGGGCAGAAATGCTGCAAACACTCTGAGTCACTGCTGAAGCTCTGGGCAAGTTTCAGTGTTTGTCAGAAACAGAAAGTCATCTGCCTAATTAAGGATTGATTCTAAACTTTTACTTCCCCTTCATTATTATGCACTGCAGAAGCATACTACAAACATTAGCATCCCGTTATTGGTTCATAATGTGGTGCCATTACTCTGTCCCAGCTGAAATTACCACTGTAATGGCTGTTGGCTTCCAATAACCTACCCCAATGTGAGATTCCACAAGGGAGACACAGTTTATGTGAGGTACCACTAAAAATGTCCCGTAATATGCATAAAAGACCAAATTGCGCATAGAAGATTGAACACCATCTAAATGCAGAGTCTTTGCGCTCTCTGCAACAGATGTTTTCTTTCATGCTGCCCAGAAAGGATATCTCCTGGGGACTGTTTTAACACAAATAGATATCATTTTCTCTATAAACATTGGTTGGTGCCACTTGCGGTCTCTACTTTCACATTGACTTCTCTTTAGTTTAGACTGGGATGGGAACACATGGAAAAATACAGGACATACCCTTTAGAGTGCAAAGACACGCAGGTATCATCCTCTGTGGAGCTGCTTTGCACTCTCCTGTCACATGCCTTTGGTCAGTGTGATCTCAGTCACCTGTATGCACTTAAATTGAGTTCCTGTTTCCTGCAGTGTCTTCTCTGTCTGACACCAAAATATTGCAGTTCCCTCCTGTCCAGTGCTCTCATCAGTCCTTACAAGCGATACTCTCTGTTAAATAAACACCACACACACTCCATTTCCCATCCAGCTCCTCTAAGGCTATCATTATTTATTTGGAACTTTGCCTTTTTTCAAAGTGTTTTAATTATAATTCTCTGTTCCTATTTTTCTCTATTTGCGGTTGCCATCATGCTTTAACTAAACTTTGATGGAATAATCCTAAAAATATATCCTGAGGAGTAAGCCCTATTTTAAAGCGAAAGATAACATATCGCTCTAACAGGGATATGCAATTCAGACTAACACTTCTTTTCACACTATTTATATATTCATATATAGGATATAGGCAACTAGCCAATGTATCAGAGGAAAACTTCCATTTATTTTTTTTTACCCCTCTCCCCCTGTGATCTGCATCTCAAAGTCAATAATTCTTTTACTCCCACACCATATGTCCTGTCAGCTTTCTTTCCTATGATTTTAAATGGTAAGGCAGACTTCTTTTTTAAATCCATGCATGATTTTTCATATTTGTTGATGCAAAACCCTATAGCATTTTATATTTTACTTTTCAGAAAACTACTTTTCTCTCATTAAAAATCCACTTCTTTGCCATCCATCATATTAAAAAACTTGCATACTTCATAGTATTAGGTAATACTTTTTCCATTAACAGCAGCAACCTGCAGGCAGAAGCTCTCTGCTTTTTCTTGCTTATTCTTATATGAGGAAAGATTGAAAAATATGCTACCAAGGAGCTCTGATAAGGCTTGGGGACCGTTCCCACTAATACCCATATGATAAAACTCTAATCTTTGACTAAAAATTAGACTGTGGACATATGAATGAAGGAGTATAAAGAGCCTACTAATGCAAATTGTGTTCTCCATTTCTTAAAGGAGGATTAGGAGTTTCCTGTGAGCTCATCCTGGCACACTGAAGTTAGCAAGTACTTTAACATGAAGTCTTCTTCAGTCCATGGGGCCTCTAGCAGATGGACAGATATCTAACATATTTGTGTGGAAGTTATTATTTTCCCCTTCTTTAGCAATAATATCTTAATTTGGTGATGCTCTTACTTGCCAGTTTTAACTTTATCAAAATTACATATCCTTATTTCTTTGGCAGATTTCTAATAATGTAATGTGAAACATTACTATGAAGTAAAGAATTTTTTATTATTGCATTCAAGAAGTTATAGGGAAAAGAAGATGCCTATTTTCATAAAGAATTTTAAAAGGTTTTAATTTTTTCATACATAGGGCAAGTGGGGTCTCTGACTGGAATAGCAGTTTGTGTTTCAATAAACAACCAGCTAGCTTGTGCCGTATTAAAAGCAAAAGAAAATAAATGGAATATGAATGTAGCAGAAACACAAGCCATTTACCGTAGCAAAATCATGTTATTTTCTTATAGGAACTTTAATCTCAAATCACATTAAATTAGAATTAAATTATATTTCTTATTAGCTTTAACACATTTATGTTAGAAATTACTTAACTTTCAAAAGGTCTCTGGAAGGAAGCAAAATGGTTGAGGGAATATATTTCTTTTTTCTCCCTTTGTGATTAACAGTCATTAATAACATAGAATCAATCTGATTAATGAGGCATTGTCTTTGCAAATTTTTTTTCTGTCCTGTAAGGAAAAGACTGAGGAAGAACTGTGAGAAAGGTTATTAAGATAGCATAAGCTTCAATAATGACAATAAGAAAACTCTATGTCACTTCTGATAGAACAAATGAGCAAGAGACATAAAAACTCTTTGTAAAGACAATTTACCAAAAAAAAAAGACTGTAGACTACAATTGCAAACTAAGACCTTTAGGAATGAAATCTGACCTTAAGGTATCATATGTGACTCAGAGATCCCAAGATTAATGATCTGTCCCTTTCAAATTACAAATTTAGCCAAATACTTTCTAACTTAAATTTTTTTGCAACCGATTGAAATTAGTGGGGACAAGCACAGTAACCTCTGTATGTTTTATAGCAGATGTTTGCCTTCTAATAAGACTTTGCCAATTTAGATAACTAGTACTGGTGAAACAACAATAACTGTAGATGGGAACGACCTATCTTCTACTTTGAAAATAACTTCCAACACAAAGCTAACTGAGCTTCTCTCTTTATTAATTCTCTTCGTACTAAGGCTGATAGAAACTGGCATCCTGATTTCATATGACAGCATTTGAGCTCTCATTTTCTCTGCAGGACTCAGAATACTCTGAAATCAAAATCATGGAATCATTAGTACAGTGGATCTGCTTGGTTCTGGTAGCTCCAATTAACTGGAAAATCAGCTGTGTCTTCACAGCTCAGGCTGCGACCAGGGCCCCGTTAGCTCTACTGATTTCCATTTACTCATGATTTGAAAAGTCAGTTACTGAAACAGGGCATCTTCAAGAATGGAGGTCTCTTTGTTTTCAACTTTTTGAAATTCTTTATCTTCTGTCCAAGCCTTCTTTTCCTGTCCTAGGATCAATGTTATTTCACAAGAAGCATTTTATTATAATCTGTTATTTCTGAGAGATGCACAAGAATATATACTTCACCTCAGCTGGCTCTACTGAATTTTATCTAAAATTATTCATGCCATGATATAAGATATAAGAAAAACTTGACTTCTAGCGTCCTACTGCACATGATCTGCTCTGTTGTCAGCTATTTCCTACATCAGATACTCAAATACATTTAGATTCAAAACAGTAATTTTTTTTATGGTAAATACTGGCAAAAGCTTTGAAGTGCTGGGTTCTTTTGAATATTGGAAAAGATTTAAACTGAAAGTAAAAAATGTAAAGATTTTAAGACACTGTAAAATAAATTCTACTGACTAAACAATGCAGCACAAACAAGCAAGAATTCTGTAGACAAAAACAATTACAGACCTGGGTGTTATGTGTTTTGCCACAAGAATTTTTTCCCCAACCTTCCATAAACCATTTGTCTAGGATTTCAGAAAGTTGCTTAGATTGCATCACTGAACATTTAAAACTGAAATATTTCTGCAAGGCTTGAAAACCCCAAGGGTTCTTTCTATTCTTTTTTTTTTCCTTCCTCTAGGGAGCCACCTTATATAAGATTAAAATAAAATCCTTACTTATCTGGAGCCTATGGTGCATTAGGAAAATTCATCTTAAGAAAGTACTGCAGGTAAAAGCCTCTTTTTTCTTAACCTGAAAGAGACTCAAGAGAGCATTACAAAAAAAAAAAAAGGAGGGGAAAAAGAAATAAACACATTAGATGTGTCATTCTTAATGCTTTGAACTTTTTCTGATATAAACTTGCATGCTTTTGAGCCAAAGCTAGAAACTGCCTAAAACCTCCTGGTTTTATGAGGTCAACCTGTAATGGTATCAGCGTGGATATGTGAGCAAGATGAGCTGATCATAAGCCAACAGCAAAGAAGTTTCAGTTTCATGATCTGTCAGTGGAAGAAAAACTTCACCTATTCCAGTTTAAAGCCAGGGAAAATAATTCGAAATAGGATATTTTAGGTAATGCTGTTAAGGTAAAGAAAAATAGCATGAAGACACTAAAATTAAAGCATTTCAAACAAGATGCAACTTTTTTTCTCAGAGGTTGAATAAGGCTGATCTTATTCTAGATTATTTTGTGTATAATACTCTATTGTATTATTTTTTTATTATTCTTTAATTTTCCTGTAGAGAGCTCTCAGTTTGAACAGCTGGTGAATTCTACAATGTAATTTTTTTTTAATTATAATTTTTCTAATATGGACATTTTATCCTAGCATAAAAGAATTTATTTGTGAAATACCTTTTGTAAAGCACTTCGTTGTGTATTTTGCTGGTTTTAATTCTTTGGTCTATTTAATACTGTACCTAACACTTTCCCAAAGAAGAGGAAAGAGAGAAATGCAACAATAATATTGGATAAAAATTGAGATGGTGGTTTGTGTAAAAGCTTGTCTTTCTTATGTAATCAATTCACTTGACATCTGTGGGTGTAGACTTTAGTATAAGCAAGTATAAGGTAAATAAATAATAACAAAAGTAAATAAACTAAAAAATAACCCCAAAATATTGTAAAAATGCAAGCTTAAATTTCTGTTCCAGAAGCCTGTTAAGAACATAGCACAGAAGTCACCTATTACATTATCTATCAAAGTGGTTATATTGGAAGAAAGTTATTGAAAGTTTAATGTCAGTCAGTGCAAAGTTGGCAATTTTCAGTTACACCTGGCATTTAAAAAAAAATATAAACACCTTTGTTAGTCATATCTGTGCATGCTATTTTTTCTTAGGATTGGTGTCACATCACATTTTTTTAAAATCTGCATTTTTTAGTAAATATTCATTATGCCTGAACTTTTGAAATTTTGAAAAGAAAATAATTTTTTAGATGTGAGCTTGCTTGCTTCTGAGCTGAGAATGTGGCTCCCAGACATATCTGTCTTTTCCCCATCTTCCCAAATCCTTCTTCATCATGCACACATACATCCACTTGTTCTCTCACAAAACAGCAGCAGAACTACATCTGACACTGTTTTCTTTTTATACCTCCTGAAAAAACATTTGAAATGTACTATATATAAATTTCTGTATGCTTTTCATTGTCTCTTAAATTCACCCTGATATCTATGTTTTTTATTTATTATAATTTATGTCTTCACAAGTAATAACAGAAGGTAAATCGCTTCCAAGAACCCTGAGTTCCCTGGTGCAGAATGTAATGTACTGCTCAAATACTTTTTTAAAGCAAATGCTTTGACCACATAACATTTAGAAAACAGGCTGTAACCATCCAAAACCAAGATTCATGAAGAAGCTGAGGACATGATAAGATGGTTTAAGGAAAGAAAATGGTTTCCAAGGTCTAGAGGTGATGACCACAGGCAAAGCCATCCAGATCTGTGCTAACACACCTGCTCTTGGTCACCAAGAAGCAAGGCATTTTTCATGGGAGACGCTTTGGGAGCCTGTGGAAGGACTGGATACCATTAATTTGCAGGTACCCATCTGAGTGCACTCGTTGTTACTCATACTGAGATGCTGGCCTGTTTGAATCAGGAATGCTTCCAGCTGGAAGGATTGCTCAAGGCAGGGGGTGCAGTTCACAAATGATCTTGTGGTAGGGATGCAGTACAACTGGCAAACTGCCACCGGCCTTTGTGCTCTGCCCAAGAGAGCAACTGGGAGCAAGCCTTGCTCCCTCAGGTGTGTCCAAACAGAGGAAGGGGCTAGAGGATGCCTTCTCACCTGTGGCATTTTCTGAATGCTCATCAGCTCTGAACAGAGAGAAAATCCTTTCTGATTATACTTGTAGGAGCTGACATGCAGGGATGACATGCTGTTGTTCTGCTCCTCTGCACCTGAGAAATCAATACTGATGCAGATGCTGTCAGAGATGTACAAGGGACAGCAGGTTTTCAGCAGAGGGGTGCTCTGGTTGAAGTTAAAGTACCTTTATTACCTCAGGTCTTTCCTCGGAAATGAAGGAGCAGATATGGTGATCTGCTTGAGTCAAGAGCTTTTGGAAGCAACTGCATGGCTTTTTGAACCCACAAAACCCAATGCGGGGGATAAGATATTCTGAGGAATAAATAATCTTGTTATAATTGGCCAACCCCTTCCATGGGTAAGGTAGAGGCTTTCCAGAAAGAATTCTGAGGCCAGTTTGAAGAACAGTTTGGGCTTTGGCTGCTCATGACATGCTATCAGTGGATGTCTTCAGGACACTGCCTTGTCACTTGGGGACACCTTTTCACACCCCCTGCAGAGATTAGAAAGCCTCTCTTTTGAAAATCCTGGTTTAGAGCTAGTCCAAGAGAGACACAGGAGAACAAATTTGAATTTTATATATATGTCTGTTAGTTTATTTATTTATATAAAAACATATACTTCCATTTTGATCAGCCGCATGCCTCAGTCATTCACAGTGCTACTCTTTGATATCAGGACCCCCAAATTCTCCCTTTTTTTTGTACCATTCTCCTCTAGGATGACCACCATGTGCCTACCCATACATTTGGACCTCCTCCCTGCCGTGCTGTCACCTGCTTGCTGAAAAGGCAAAGGGAAATATCTGTTTGGGACCCGGAAGAGAGGTGCTCTCAGCCGGGTGGTAAAGGCTTACTTAACCATATGTAACCTTTTGTTTTAGATAGCTAAAGGGCTACTAGAGGCCTCTTAAACTCTGTGTGTCTGTGTCTGGCCTGCCAAAAGTGGTTTTTTCAGAAATCTTTGTGGGGAGGACTCTCCAGTACATAGATTTTTGAAAGGTGAAACACATATTTTTGTGAATCTGGGGACTTTTTTCCCCATTTCTGTTACTAGCCTGAACAAATCTAGCAGTCTGGGACTCAAGAGGTGAACCAGCAAAGTAGACTTCCTTATCACTATAGCTACAATATATTTGTTTAAAAAACAGCAGCCTAGCATTTGTGAGCAATGAGATACATGGCTACTGGGAATGCCCTCATTTTTGGAATGGCTCTGACATTGCACCAACAGTAATCTGGTGTGAACCAGAACCATTAAAATTTCAAGGAACTAACTGTCTTTGGAGGGCTGTGATTTATTTTGTCAGTTTTCCACACAACAGATCAGAGGAAACAAAAATCCACCAGCTCTAGGAAGGCTCACAGGACAAATGCAGCCCAGAGTGCTTGCAGAATTCCTAATATTATCAAAAAAAATTAGAGCCATCCTTTAAAGAGTATTTTTTTTGTTAAATTTTGTAAATCCATAATATCCACAGTACATGGCTTGATATTTTTAGCTAAAATGTGCAGAAACACACACACACATGTATATGTTAAACATACATATTTTTAAATTTAGTGACCATTATTGTAGATTTCTGATACAACTAATCTAAGCTTTTTAATGTACAGTTCACTGAGATAGAAAAGATTATATTAAGTCTTGAAGAAACTTTGTTATCTAAAAAATCATGCTATTAATTATGCCCTTTGCTTCAGGATAGGTATTTATGACAAAAATATAATATTCTCAGTGCTATTTTCCTTTTAGAAATATATTATTATAATTTAATTTTAATGTATTCTGGCATCTTGGGTATCTTAAATCAAGGTGTATCTTAGTCTAAACTACATATGAACAGCTCAACAGGATCACAACTAAACCCATCCAGTCTGATGCCCTGTGCTGGAAAGTGGTTAGAAATAAGTGCCTCAGGAAACAGTGTAGGAAACAGGGCATCCTTATCCTCACACCTCCTCCCACAACTGAGTCTTGGCTGCTGTGGGATTCCCTGGCCTAAATGAAGGATCATTATGTTTAATAGGCGCTCATACATCTACTCTCCAAGACAGCCCATTAAACAATTCAGATATATATATAGTTCTGCAATGTCCTATAGCGAAACACTTCCAGACATTGACGAGTTAATTTGTCATCTAGAAGCTGGATCCGTGGCCCTGGGCACCTTGGCTCCCTTTTGCAAAATGCAAAAAAAATTTTAAGGGATAGGCCCTTTTTTGCATCCAGGATTTCTATGCATGCCTTTGCCTTCTGTCAAATGGGAAGATTGCAATTCCTCTCCCAAGGACTTAGGTAACAGGAAGGGAGAGGCATCTAAACACCTTAGGCTAGGAGGTAGCCAAGATCCCATCAGGTTTATGAGGTTATGAGGAGTCTCTTGACAGTTTTGTTACAATAGCCAAGGGTCTCTGAGGCCCTAACACCAAACCACTGGCATCTGGAATGAGCAGAGGGAGAAAGAAGATGCCTGTAAAAAAAGGGGGCAAGTTGTGGCCATAAAAAACCCAGAAAGACCATGCTGTGTGCAAAGAGCCAAGCCGTAGGGGAAGTCCGGAGAAGGGCAACCAAGAAAATTAGAGGGATGAAGCTCCTCTCCTATCAGGAAAGGCTAAGAGGATTGGGATTGTTCAGCCTGGAGAAGAGAAGCCTTCAAGCTGACTTTCTTGCAGCCTTGGCTACAAGAAAGATGGACTGGGACTATTTACAGGAGTATATAGTCACAGGACAAGGGGGAATGGATTCAAACTGAAAGACAGTAAGTTTAGATTAGGTATTAGGGAAAAATTCCTTACTATGATTGTAGTAAGGCACCAGAACAGGTTGCCCATAGAAACTGTGGATGCCCCATCCCTGGAAATTTTCAAGGCCAGGTTGAAAGGAGCTCTGAGCAAGGTGCTCCTGCTCACCACTGGATATTTAAAGTCCTCCCAGGCCAAACCATTCTATGATTCTATGTGAAGCACATATTTGTCTACTGGAGACAGCATGCACTTGGAGGACATTATCAGCACTAAGTGGATGAATGCATTTATCTAGGCAAGCCAGCAGGGCAGAAAAGAGGCTTATCGAGTCTGGGGCAGCATTCACATGCACTAGAGGGGCTGGAATTCTTTGACAGAAGAATTGAGGTCTATGCACAGATCTTTCTCTATCTAAAAGCTGAGAAAGATTGGTTCACTGTCTCTTATTTCTTGTAACTTCAAAGAATTAGGTTCCTGAGGAATGTGACCATATATTCCGGTGGACCAGTTGCACAGCTGATACGGTATTTTACTCAAAATGGGTGCGTGCACACTGGTTTGTGTAATCTGAACAGAAGATAGATAAAGGCACAATCAGGTAGGTGATATAAGGTATGAATGAAAGTATGCTAATCCAAAAGTGTTAGATGTGCAGCACTGAGTTAGTGAAAAAAGGAAACAAATCTATGCAAGGCATGAAAAGGTAAATTAATTTTGTAAATTCATTAGACTACACTGGGGGAAGGGGTTGCTCCAGTAATAGGGGGTTGGCTACCATTTTTTGTCTTTTTTTCAAAAGTTGAGACATCCGTTTTAGTTCATGACTAGCTTTGAAATTTGTATTTATAACAAGCCTTTTCCATCCAGTTGTTTGGGTTTTTTTTTTTTTTTGCTTTTTTAGTCTATAATTTTAATTGGATATGCAATAATATAAAATACAGCATAAATTATTGCAAGAGGTGTGATGGGATAAACTAAAACAAGCTAGCCATCTAAAACAAAAGGTAGCTTCAATTCTTCCCCAAAAGCACTGGGGTGTATTCTCTGTAATGAGTCTTCCTGTATCAGTGTCAATTCTGCATCTCAATAGAGAGTAAAAATTTATCACTCAGTGTTCATCTTTCTTCTCGTCAAGTTTCACATAAACAAAAAACAAAACAACAACTGAATCCATTGTAAATCTTATATAAAATCTGCACCTTTGTTAAGCAAGCTGCAAAGGAAAGTAATTAAATTTAAGTTTAAGGAAAGTAATTAAACTGAAGATGCAGCTTCTAATTAAGATGTATAGTATATTAGTGATTTAATTTCTCAGGTTATTAATTGCTATAAAATAAATGTCTATATGACTCAACCTTTCAAGCTTCTGGCTTTAATGGCAATTCAAAGCCCTTGACATTTCTATAATGTGCTCAGTGCTACAGAGGATCAAGTTCTTAAAAGAAAAGGAAGCAATTTTTGCATTTTACTTAAGGTCAAAGTAATAAACATCCAACTTCTCAGAGACATGTCAAATGTACATATGGATGTATAGAACCATAATGTGATCTTCGTCTACAATTAAACCAGTGATGCAGAAAAAATCCCTTGTAGATTCCTACTAGTTTGGATTGAATTTTGTATCTATCAGTCTATTAAAGCAATCCTGCAGAAATTAGAATGTTTATTTTGATGACAATGTGACTGTTTTACATCTTATTCTTAATATAATATTGGTGGGCCCATTCTGGTTTTATATATCAATGTAATTGGGAGCAGCTCCAAAGATGTTGACAGTTACACCTTTAAAATGTTGGCATAAAACGTACTGGAATCTGGACCATTTATCTTTATGCTGTATCTTTCTTTCTGAATTTCTTGTGGCCAAAACTTGCCTCTAAAAAATAATGTATGTTTTCAAATTATTTCAGCTGGAGCAGGATTGGACCATTAAAAAACTACGTTAGTACACTCCTCAATGATGTTCATACTCCAGTAAACTCCATTAGTAAAACTAATTTTATCCTAAACACTTATAACATAGCATTTAGGTAGGAAAAAAGTGCCATCAATCACTTGGTGTTATCCCACAGACAACACTACATGCATCAGTGATGTGCTCAGGAGGCAAGAAGACACAGATGAATTGGTAGTTTGTTGGGTTTTTTCACTTTATAAACTAAAGTGTTGCAGAGTTATAAAACACTATGTAGCTATCATTTCTACTGTTAAACTCAGGCATATAAAATGACCTTTAAGGAAAACAGCAAGACAAAACAACAAAAGAAAAATTTACATAACTGTACAGGGAAATGTATGAAACCAGACTTAAAAGAATAAAAGTTTAGCATGATAGACTTATGATTAACAGCCAGGCATTAAACTTTAATTTATGTGTTCTGTCTATATATTGATGTTGGTAATGAAATTTTGCTTGTATAAAATAGAAAGTACTCTATTTATCTTATTGAATAATTTGGGTTTTTAGTAACAGAAATTGAGTGATTCAAGGCTCTAAAAGAAACATGCTAAAGGGAATATAATTGATACTTCCTTTTAATATATTGACTTTCCTGAGAACAGTAAGTAGCCTTGGCTATCTAATTTTCTGAATTCATAAGACATATCTAACAATCAAGAACCATCTTTAAAATATCTGAAAATCATCAGAAAACAATTATTTTCTGAATTATTCTCAGCAACCAGAATGGCCATTGGCCATTCAGTTACCATCTGTCAAGTAATGCAGATTATGTGAAGTTCTGAAGAAACAGCTGAAAATGGAAATCATGAAAGATAGTGTATAATAATAAATATAACAAAATCTACTGAATGAAAACAACACTTTAGAAACTAAAAATAACAGCAAAAGGTTCACTTTTGTGTGTTAATTGTTTTCTGCCTAGTTTCTGAAGTAATTAAAATTATCTCTCTTCTATTTTCACATTATTTATCTTGACATAGTATGCTGACTGTGCTTTTTATGAATGTATTGTCATGAAAGGTAATATTATTAGATATTAAAACCAGAAGAGATGAGTACATCTTTTTTTGTAACCAATGCCATAGAATTTTATCGAGCAGTTCTTGCATACAGCTTTAGAAGTTGCATATTATTATCTACAGAAAGACTTAATATTGATTTAAGAACTCAAAGTAATGATAAAGCCATGTTGTTCCTTGCAACAATGTTATTAGTTAGGGTAGGAAAAATCTTTTTTCTTTTTTTTTTATGAACGAGAAAATATTCTTATTAGTATGTATGCAGCTTAGGGCTATTTAAGCCATTCTTATAAGCTGAGACGTTTAAAGACTAGAGATGATAATTATTTTTGAACTTGTTGAACAAGAATGTAGTAATTTTCATTTTCTCTTATAATAACATCTAGTCTAAATAGGTCTGCTGTCTATATTACATTGCATTACTCTGGAAATTATTCTCATTTGTGCCCAGTGAACTTGATAGGGTAATATGGACAGAATTTCATTCTGTTCAGTTCACATTCATGTCATAAAAGAGAATCAATCCACCAGAATCAGTTCACCTACATTTTTCCTTCAGAGCAGTAAGTCTTGATGAGGCAGGTATAATTAAAAGGAAATTAAGGTCTTCTTTCACTTCAGTCTTTTAAAATACTTTTTTAACGTGTTTTTGTTATAGTCAGCCACAGCCAAGGAGAATTTTCTTCAGCAGCTCTGAAGAAAACAACAGAATTGTCTTTATAACTCCAGCAAAATTATTCTTTTCATGCAATAAAAATAGCATCCTACTTCCTTTCTTCTCTTCAGGCCTTGTTTATTTACAACTTAAATGTCAGTAACTGCAATAACTTAACCTTTGGCAGGGTTCTAATGGACTTGAAATCAACCAGCAAGGTTTTAATTGGCCTCTGAGTGGAGTAGTGCTGGGCACTGCAGAGCTGAGCTGCTGTGGAGCGTGTGTAGGAGCAAGGCATTCCATTTGGATGTTTGCAGTAACGTACTGCGGGCTGCGCATCTGCGATACATTATTGATCAAACAGTTGTTATAAATAGGAGCATCAAGTTTTGCTATCAGCACCAGCCCTCAGATCTCTGAAAGCTAAGATGCAATTAATGTATTCATATAGAAAACATAAACTAAGAGTAGGAAACTGCCCAGAAACAAGTGTAAGAAAAAAAAAATCACCAAGGTAAAACTCATTAAGAATTATAGTGTTTATTGGATTAGATAGCTTTCGTGACCTATGTGCTTCTCCCCAACACTCTCTTCTTCTGTCAATATTCAAAACCTCATTACAATTTTGCCAAAACAAGTCAGTTCTCAGTTTGATAAGAGAAAGAAAATCGTATGATTCCACTAAATCTTCTGACAGTTCTGCTGTCAGGGCTGTCAGGCTGGGTTACGTACTTTACACTAAATGAAGCAGAATACAGTAGTATAGAAGGGCCTGTAAGGGTCCCTTCACAACAATTATTTATCTATTTTTGATTTAAATATGCATTTGTGTTGTCAGATGATGCAAGGTTATTGCTGTTTCTTATCATTTATTGCTGGTGTTATTACCATCATGCCTCGGAGTAGCCATGGAGTATGATCCAATTGTTCTTGCTGCCACACACACTCTTCTGCCAAGGAACAGAGAGTGTTTGTAGAGAGCCATCAAAGGCGGGACAGCAGCAAGCTTTACTTGCTCCTGCATGGGTGCCAGGAGCAGTGAAATCACCATAGCGTGCACTGCGGCTGCCTCAGTCCATTCCCCATAGGATCTCAGGATCTTATTCCTATTTTGGTCTTATGCTGCTCCCACTGCAGTCCATGGTACAATAGCGATGTGGGTGGTGGCCAAGACAGGCAGCTTGATGATTGTACAGCAACAGGACAGAGAAGGTACAGGACAAAGTGAAAGTGAGCTAGGCAGGCAGGCAGGAGGAAGCAGTGAGGCCAAGTATGACATGCACAGTGGTCACAGGGAACCAGCTGCCTGTCTAGTAATGCTTTCGATTTGAGGTTTCATGGGAAAACGAGGAGATTTTGCAAAGAAGTAGTTATGCTTGCAGAGTTCTGCAAGTGGAGAAAACCAAATTTTACTCAGTAAATGAAGATAGCAAATTGGGTCAGTAAGAGGGAAAAGCTTTTGAGAAGACCAGAAGAACAAGCCGGAGAGGTGAGAAGCTAAGGATGCTCTATCCAAAGAAATAGGCCAGGAATATGAGTTTTTCAAAAACTGCAGTAACTTTACATAAGAAAGAAGAGAGCCATGACAAAAGTTACCATTGGAACTTAGCCTATTTCTAAAAATCTTTTTCTAGTGAACATTTTAGGTGGATAATGTGTCGATTTATGAAGGACTACAAAAAGGATAGACTAATTTTTATCCGTGAAAGAGCTAAACTTCCCTGCCTCTATCATTCTGTACATTTGCAGAGACACTAACTATTGGAAAAGCCTGAGCTTCTCTCAGAGCCTTCCTGTAGAACAGTAATATTCATAGGAATACCAAATATAGGCAAGTGAAAAGGAAGCATTAGACTTCCAATATTTTTTACCTTCATATTGGAAAAATTCTTTCAGCCATAGGAAGCATTTATATTTAGTATATAAATACCTACATAAGCCTATCATAGTTACTAGTAATTTTTCCTTCCAAATAGTCATTATAGTGTCAAAAGTAAAGATTTATTTTCGAGCTCCTTTTTCTTGATGAGGGCTAAAGTGCTATTAATATTTTATAAATATATTCAAAATAACAGAAGACTGAATTAAAAAGAAACAGAAGATCTAGTTCTAAAAGGGCTATTTGAAAGAAACTGAGCATTTTGTCCATGTATCTATGGATATCCACTTTGAAAAATAAAATGAAGGAAATCTGTCAAATACAGGAAAAAAAACAAGCAGGAAAGGGAAGATCTTTAGAAAAGTAATAAGATATGTTTTGTTACTGTATTATACTACATATTAGTAAATTGTCCAAATCTGTTTACCAACTTGAGTAGTCTTTTGCTTCAACAGAGAAACTTCGAGACCAGCTGAAAAGAGGTGCAACATGGAGAGACTGGAAAACCTCCTGTGTTCTGCATATTGTAATGACATATGGACCGCAAAGGAGATATGGGTACCTGGATGTAAGGACATCTGTCTTGTGAGGATAAACTGGTAACATTAAAAAAAAACCGAAAACAAACAAAACCACATAAAAATAATAGTGCATATTAACACAACACAGAATACATTAATACATAGAAATAATTAAGATAATAATGACTTATAAATACCCAGTACACTAATGATACAGAGATAACAGAGATGATAACAAAAGATGGATCCCTCAAGTCAGTGACTCACAGGGCCTCAGAGAAACCACTTAAGCACAGCTTGGAAAATTTTTGGCCAGACTTTGCAAGTGATGAGAAAAGGGAAAACTCTTGTGGGTGTTATAGGAAAGAGACACTAAAATCCCACTAAGGAAGTATTTCCCATATTTGTTTATTTATTTTTGGACAAGCTTCAAAGTATACCACACTGAGATAAATCTTGACTTCAAAGAAACATCATTTGGTTTGTTTCTTTGGTAAGGCACAGGGTCTGTATAACGCAGCACTTATAACAAGTAAACCCAATAGGCAGAAACTAGAAACAATTTCATTGATCCAACAGTGGTTATCTTTCCTGAGAACACTATTGTTTCCTTATAAATCATAATACGTAAGGCTTTTTTAATTAAAGAACATTTTTATTTTCCTAGATTGGTGACTTGATGGAAAAGTTGTACTCTCTCTTAAGGAAATTATCTGCTTTAGGGAACGCCTTTAAATATATCAAAATGGAGGGATCATTACCTTGTCTGCGGCTCATTTGCCATATAATCTCATTTTGGCTCCAACCATCACTGAATGGTAATGGATATTGATCAGTTGTTTTAGCAGTGGAATAACAGCTTCAATTTAATGACTGTGTAATAACATTATAATGGCTGAGACTGTGAGCTGAAAATGTTCATTATTTCACAAACCATACAAGGCAGCATTAGACCTTTTAATGTATTTTTGTATGATTTAATTGTGCACCAGGTTGTAGTTTTATACATGGAACAACAATAGTACACAGAGGATTACAGGGGTTTTTTTAATGTAAAATATGTACAACTTATGCAAATAGAGCTGATCACATTTCCATTTTTATTTCTAGACACCTGTCTACTTTTAAATAAACTTAAAGCATTTAATTTCCTTACAACAGTACAAGGTATTATAAATGTATTCTCATCAGAAGCAAATGTGTCTGTGTCCATTCAACTGACACGCCTGCTTCCAGCCAAAGCACAGCTAACCTCTGGATTAGAAAAATTAAAGGGAACTATCAGACATGTTAAAAATCAGCCTCCGAATTTACCAGATCAGACAAGCTGACATAAAGTGCAAGTCTTTTTTTAGTGCACTAATGGACCAAGTTTCATTAATCACAATTTGCAGCTGTGCTCCAAAACACCTTCTCACGCTTTTCTTTTTCCTCCTTATTTTTTTCAAAAGATTTCTTTAATTTCATCTTTTCCTAGCTGTACTTCTTGGAACCACATCCCATATATTTTTCACTTCTGAAAAATGCCAGCATTTTTTAAGAGGTTTAAACTCAGTTATTACCTTGACAAGTTTCCACCATGTAAAGTACTACTTTATTGAAATAAGAACTTTTTTTTTGTGCATAACTTCGCACTTTAAAAAAAATTTCCATTCAATATTGGAACAGAAAATATTAAATTTTTGTCTAATCAACTTAAATAGTGACAAATAAACAACTGTGAATTTATATTTAATATCTTAATTTTCATTATTTGTGTATTTGGAGACAAACATTTTGCTTCATTTAGAAAGTAAAAAAGTAAATCTTATCTTCAAAAAAGTCAAAATACTACCATGTAGTATTATTTGGAAAAAAAACATTGCTGAAATGGAGCTGTGGAAACTATTTAAGTGAGTCTAATTTAATATTTAAAATATTACCCTGAAAAAATATGAAAAAGCTAAGAAGTCTTTATTCTTAAAGTTACTCAAATGTTTGAGGAAATCTACATTTTTTCTGAGAATGAAAAATGTCTGAAACTCATGATGAGGTGAAGTGAGCTTTCGCAGTCTCACCTGAGAAATAACTGCTTTATTTTTCTGCTAGATGATTTAATCACAAATCTGCTTTAGTGGAGTAACACAACTATTATGGCCTACAAAACTGTAGGGTAATGTTCAGTAGTTCTAAACCTCTGAAATAGTTTTCATCAGTTTCAGAAGGTACTGAGCTTTAATGTGTCTCCCAGCTTCCTTGCAGTTTTTATGGAGGCACATAGCTCCATCTTCATACAGCTAATTGTAGGCTTAGGAACACAGTTTTAAACTTATGTGACCATTTAAAAAATTATTATGGTTTTAAATTTACCATAATTTTAAAGCATCATTTTCTAGGAAAATATCTACATCTAAATTTTCATTTTCTCACAACTTTATTCCTTAACATGTTCTGCCTGTCAAACACTTGTGGACCAGCTCAGAAGAGAAAGCAAGAGCACATTTTAGAAGAATTTTGAGGATGGAAAGACCAAGCTTATCTTATTTTTTTCATCAGCGTGTACACATAATACTTTCTAGGCAGTGCTGTAAAATATGCTATCAAAACCCACGACCACTCTGTTTGAAATTAGAGAGTAGGCATACTATCAATCACATCAGACATTAGTATGCTATATATCCCATCTCCTGCAAAAATGGTTTGACTTACACAATTATCTGTCTAGATGTATTGAGTGTACCAGAACCTTCTATTATTAGAAATAAGGCTACTTTCCATTTGCTTTCCTACAAGTGCCCTGTATATGGATTAAATCTTTCTTGGAAGCTTTGAGTTTCCAGGGGATTGCAGGTCTGACAGAGCGTTTATCTATAGTATTCTTCCATGCTATTATTATTCTTCATTTGATTTTACTCCTAACTCTGTGTGTTGTTGACAGTCTCTTTGAGCCCAAAATGAAAGAAATTGATCCAGTTTATTTCAGAGCATGAGACTAATTTAACAGGTTATATCCACTTTTTATGTATTCTGGAATAGCTTCTTTTAAACAGCTAAAGCACTTATGTTCCCAGCACACGTGCATCAGAAGTACACATGGAACTTTTCATTTCAATAACTTAAGCAGAAGAATATAGTTTATTTCTAAACCATATCTATAGCTTGAAACATTAGCTTTAAGTTGGACATCTTAAAGAATAAAAACTGAGTTTTTGCAATTCTGCCTTTCATATATAAGACATGATTTTGTACTTGTCATGCCAGCAAAACACAATTAACTGTCTGCATTTAGTAACTTGCTGATAGTTGTCCCACCTCAGTAGATTCCAGCCAGGGTTTGCTTGCAGCCATTCTGATTTCAGACACCAGTGTAGTAGTAACAGCTCATTTTAGCAGGTGGCACAGCCTTCCTTAAATATATTCAGGATCCCTGGCATAATTTATTCATAAATTAACTCTATGAACCTTGCTTTCACATACTGATCAGTTCATACTTTAATTTCACACATTGATGAGCACTGCATGAGTAAGTGTGAAAAGCTTCTAAAAATAGGTAAGGAGGATATAACAGGACAGGAAAGCATCTTGTTATTTGCAAGTAAAGACCAAACTCATCCCAGCTGTGAATCTGGTGTCTGGCTGGCAAAAGCAACATATTAGATGCAACTAATAGCACTTCAGTACTTCATCTGTGACTTCTGTTTTTGGTCAGTCTGAGGTACTATGAGTGATCACACCATTGTGATAATGAACCAGTGAAGATGTCTTTAAATAGATGGAGTATACTTTTTGACCTCTATTATCAGTATTTAATATTATATCTTCTCATTGTTTGAGGGCTTTGATTTGCTCTCTACTCTGGTTGTATTGCTTAGTAACCTTCTATATAACTGTGTACTAATGGATTGTGTTATTAATATATTTAGGAGCCAATGATCAGTGCTATGACTAGCCAAGAGCATTTAATATATCCATTTTTGTCAAAATATAATAAACACAGGGTATTGCTGTAAGTTAAAAACAGGGTTACAGCCTTTGCCTCCCTGGGCAGCTGAACACATCGCTTTTCCTTAGACAGCTGCATCATCTAAACTCAGAGTAATCAGTCAGTGCTGAGCCGCATGAGCAGTCAAGGCCTAACCCTCATGGAATAGCAGCAATTTGACAAACAAATGAAAGAAACCCAAACACCCGAATACTACACCACAATGTAATGGCTAGAAGAAAAATTTCAGCTAGAACATAAACTGGCGGTCTAAGTATGTTGCTTGCTTTTAGGGAGAGTAGATAACTAAATCTAGCCTTTGCAGGTATAGCCTTCATCATGATGCTATTATTTTGTATTTTGTTATATAGTAAATAACTTTTAGATGTATATGAAAACAATAATGAAGACAATGGGGGAAACTTGTCACTAGGTAAGTGATAACCTTATATTTACCATTTTAAACTTCCCTTTCTTACTGTAAAGAATTTTCTATTTGGCTTTCTCCTGGGAACAAATAGACAAAATATATTCAGAATTGTGCTTTTTTTTTTTTTTTTTTTTTTTTTTACTTTAAATCTAACCTGTATTCTCCATTCATTCCAGTTCCTGGGTTTAATTTCTGGAAAATAAATATTCACCATTGTGTCAGGTTCTCATTTTGATCAAAAACCATGGTTTCAACACAACAGTTTTTAAAAGCTGTCCTAAAACAAAGCTCAGCATTTAAGTTGAACAGATACATTTGAATCTAGAACATTTAATTCTCTGAATTTATTTACCACACTGTATAACAGGACCAGTATTAAACAGAAAAGCAACATCATGTGGAGTTTTCCACTGGAGCATGTTGATGCCAAGCCTGGGATGTGCTGGGAGCCACAGAGGATGAAGTTATCTTTAATTGTTTTTGCTTCACATGCTTCAACTTGATTTCCACTAAAGCTGATGGAAAATCTTTTATATTGCTAGGGAACTTAAAATCCTTGATAATTTTGGCAGTTTTGAAAATGTTATAAATTATTTCTACAGTTATTTTTGGTTTTTTTTTTCCTAATCTTGCTAGCAGCTACAGTTACTGGTTATCTGATGTTTTGTCTTGAGATTTTGAGCAGGCTTTTACTTTCAAAGGTAAATGTGAAAATTTTAGTCACTCTTTCTTACAAAGTAGATCTTCATGTTTACTCTTATTTTCTTTTTCCACATAAAATTACAGTTATCTTCTTAATTCTTCTTAATTTGGTTCCAGACATGCTTACGTTTTGTCCCTTCTCCAAACAGCTGTAAACCAATTTTCCTTTCCCTTTAGAAAAAAAAAAAAAAGTCTTAAAAATCAGAAGGTGATCACCAAATTTGTAATTTTTTTGCATAGGTTATTAGGACGAGGAGCTGTTGGAGTGAGTCCAGTAGAGGCCACCAAGATAATCAGGGGGCTGGTGCACCTCTTCTGTGAGGAAAGGTTGAGAGATTTGGGACTGTTCAGCCTGGAAAAGAGAAGGCTCTGGGGAAACCTCATTGCAGCCCTCCAGTGTTAAATGAGGTTTACAAGAAAGATGGGAACAGACTTTTTAGCAGGGCCTGTTGCAATACAACAAGGGGCAATGGTTTTAAATTGAGGGAGGGTCAGTTCAGATTAGACACAAGAAAAATTTTTTCACAATGAGGTTTCACAAACATGAGGTTTCTAGGAGCAGGTTGCCTAGAGAGGTGGAAACAGCATCCCTGGAAACATTCAAGGTTGTGTTGGAGGGAGCTCTGAGCCATCTGATTTAGCTGAAGGTGTCTCAGCCCATGGCAGGGGGCAAGGACCAGATGACCTTTAAAGGTCCCTTCCAATTTAAACTATTCTATGAAGATTATATTATAATTATAAAGTTATTATAAAGTTATAATTATTACTTCAGGATTTACAATCTCATTCTGCCATTTTGATGGTCTCTCCAGCCTGACTCCTTCTCATGTTATTCATCTCCTCTCAATGAAGATGGGGGACATGTTGTGTGATTTATAAGCTACAGTTGAATTAGAAAGCACAACACACAGCAGAAAATACCAATATTTGAGTTGAATATTTTTGGCTTTCAGATAAAGTATTTCGTATTCTCATATAAAATTTCAAATGTTTCATTTCTTAGTTACTTGATTTTGTAATATAATATCAAAATATTGGGGTTTTTTGCCAGAAAATGCCTTTTTGTACTGGGAAAGAAATTGAACAGGATTCTATTGGCCAGCCTTGATTATTAACTATTATACATGCATGTCTTATGTGACTGAAGTAATATCCTTTTCTTCTGCTTCAAATAGTCTATCTTTTTGTTTAGTTCTTTTTTTTTAAGAATCAAAATTCTCAGAGAAATCTAACAAATTGTACATTTAAAACTGGAGTAAAAAGCAGCTCCAGATATCTCCACTTTGCACTGCAGAGGGAAGTTCAATTTATTAATATTTATCTACCGTGCCAATTTAAAGTACTGGTTTAAACATTCTTATTCATGGATTCCAAAATGTATTTTAAAATAGCTCAGCTTTCTTTTCAGTGGTGGACCTCAGCTCCTGGTGCTTGGGTATCTTTATCCCCTCCCCTTCCACTCTCGTGCTTATACTCCTCAGCAGTCCTCTGCCTCTGATCTGCTGCTATAAAGCCACCATCTCTTATCTTCTGCTTTCTCAGGTGAACAAGGAGAACAGAAAGTTGAGTGATGCCTGTAATTGCAACCCTTAGTCACAGTAAAAAAAAGCAATGTAATGAAGCCTCCCTTGATACAAAAGAAAATAACGCACTGTGCTGCCTTGCTACTGTCTTAGTCCCAAGTGAAGCCACAATGGATGAATATTTTGTTCAGGAACCAGAGGGACTCTAATAGGCACTTGCTCAGGAAAACAGGTGATCATCTTGAAAAAGAACTGAAAGCTAAAGTGCTAAAACTACTCACTTTGTTCCCACGATGTGCATGTATCCGTGTGGAAAACAAGTACTTATATCAAACAAAGAGGATGTATTTTGATTTAGCAATGTTTATTTTTCTCTAATGCAAAATTTTAGTCAGTGGTCTAATTATTGTGCTTCTCAGTCTTTTAGAAATTTTTTTTAGACACTGTATAATTTGCTTGTTTTACAAAAAGACAAGTGTTACAGCAAAATAAGGAAAAAATACAGTTGTTGTGTATATATGAGCATGCGAGGGGCTCCCACAGTAGCTGTTACATATAGGCTGTCTTTTATAGCCTTAATTATACCGTCACTGGAAAATCAGTTGCTGTGTATCTAAATTCATTTGCACACATTATGTTTTTCACCCCTGAGGAGTAATATGGCATATAACTACATCTGAAAACTAAACTAGTGAAATTTATGTCATGCTGGTATTTATTTTGTTGTAAAATTGACTTTCAACAAGGAATCCAATATCCAGTAAAGGGCTCTGATCAGGCAGGCTTATAATGTCATTAAATGCTGCATTCGTTAATGGCTGCAAATATTTTCTTTCCTACTACTTAAGGGTGTCAAAAAGCTTCTTCATGGCAGTAGAAATGAGCTACAAATGAGTGCATACATATGGTAGAAAAGTAATTCAGCCATCACTCTTCCTCTTTAAACTGAAAGAAAAACGTCAGCAAGGACAAAAATGACAGAGAGATCACAGAGACTCCTCAGCCTGGTGGACATCAGTCTCTGGAATAATTTTCTGAAGGAACTGATGGAAGCTTGATTTTTGTGCCGTTAAAAACATAATGTGATGAAGCGGTGAAGAACAAAGCAGTCATGGCTTCCCATGGACAGGGATTCTGAGTCTTAGGTCTAAGATCTAGGCAGCATTCCTCAGACACTGCTGACCTTCCCAGTGTTGATCAGGTGTTACTTAAGGGCTGGTAACTTCCCATACAGAAACAACCCTGTGTTAAATCATTGTGTTAAACCCAGAGTTAAACTACTGTGGGACTGTGTCCCTTCCCTCTTGACTGACTGCAATCTTCTGTCATGGCAAGAGAGGAGACGGTTTTTAGCTTCTTCAGCTCTTTATTGTCTGTTTTCGTACCTGGCCCTAGTTCAACATTGTTCTTCAGCTGCAGCACAAAGAAGATGATTTCTTATGGAAAGAAATCTGTTTCCAGCAACCCCCACTGAGAGAGAAGGTGAAGATGCTTTGTACAACAATACCTCTTGGGACCAAAGGTGTGGAAATCAACCAAATGAGCTTCAGACTGTGATTCAAATAGCAGCATTTAAATATTCCCTATGGTATAACAGGATCAGCAGCTTGTTTTAATATCTTTGTACTTTAAGCCATAGCATTGCTCAAGAAAAGTGGAAAAAAGCCACATGGCTTTTTCCACATAAGGAGAAAGATTATACAGGATGTGTGAGTGAAACAAAGGTCAGGATTTGTTAGCTGTGCAGTTGCAAAAGGAGTCCATCTGGCATTTTACTTGCCAGGAGGCCACCCTGACTAATATTAACTGCTGCTGGGAACTTCCATTGCAGGTTTAGTGTCTTGCACCACTGTAAAGCCAATGAAGCCCATTATCTTCCTTTGAACATTTTTCTTTAATATGGGAATATATTCTGAGGTAAATTAGAAAGAAAATCTATCTCCATCTTCTGAGATACTACCTGCAAAATCAATGCTAAAAGCAATACTGGAAGGATAAAAATTTCATTGTAGAGGCCAAATTTTTTTCCTACTTCTTGGTTCTTTGACCATGACTTACTTGTTCCTGAATCTAAACGATGGGATGTAAATTTCTGCTCTTTATAGTATGTTTTTCCAACTTCTATCACGACCTATTGCTAATTTATCCCTAGACCAGATGAGAGATGAGTAAGACCAACTGAGTTGAAAAAAATAGGTACAAGACTAATGTCAAGGGAATGAATTTCAAATTTGTGAAAGTGCAAACTGTCAGGTACCTAAGAAGTCACAGCTTGCCATCAAAAGCAAAGGAGTCTCTAACGTGAAGTGCAGAACTCCAGTATGGATTAATATTTTAATTAGTGTTACTGTAGAAATAAATTAATCTTGCAGACACTGGAATATGTCCATTCCAAAAGATACCAAAATTGCTGTAAGAGAAAGTTAATGAAATGATAAAAATTTGTATAGGCGTTAATTTGATGTTTCTTGAATTAAATACTTGGGGCCAGTCTTATAGAAAATTACAAGTATAATTTTTCAATTACTCCGGTTTTGCTGGTTTTGGAAGGGACTTAAGCCCTTCCCATAGTCTAAATGTTTCTGATTCTGTAGCCATAAAAGAGTTAGTACTGAGTGCAGAGACCCAAAGAGGGATGAACTGGGTGGTCCTGTTCAGCTCCTATACCTATTTTCTGTGGATTTTTACAGTACCACTTTTTCTTGCAAGGAGCAGTCAGATTGCACAACCATTTTAAGCAAACTGGAGCAGATGGGGATCTGGATGAACATCATGGGGAAGGCAGGGAAAATACAAAAAGAGCACAACCATTAATAACAAAGGTATTTCGTGGGAGGAAAGTGGGTTTCTGGGCATTTAGGTTTTGAGTATTTTGTTTTTATTTTCTTTGTGGCTTGGTTTGGTTTTCTTCTTAGTTTTGTTTGTTTGTTTGTTTTTAATTATTGAATAGTTTGCCTCAGGCATCAGACACCTATCTCTCAGATGAGGCGTAGAAAAGATAAGAATATATGAGGCAAAATATTAGTGAAAAAAAATGTGGCATAAGCAGATGAAAGAAAAATATATAAACAGGTAGAAGTAGGGCAGAGGCAGTTTTATTTCTTGACAGTTAGATGTGAAAATCCTAGGTATAAATGCATAAAAAATTGAAATAGTCTCAAAGCCCACACTAGAAGGAACAACATTAGGAAAGGGCTAGTCTTCTCTTGCTAAAGTGCAGAAGTCTCTACACAGCATTATTTATCCTCTTGTTATAAAGGGAAACATCCTTAATGGATTTCTGTCTTCTCAGAGCATGAACTCGAGCAGTGATTTATTTACGCTTGGATGGTTACCTAAAAAGAAGAAATGAAAATGCAGATGTTTGCATTTGTAAATGTTAATATGACAAGTTAGAGAAGTCACTGTCTCATCCTGATGTGTGCAGTCAAATGGAGAGGACAGAATAGACTGGGCTTTCATGAACAGAGTGAGACATTAGGGGCTCAAATAGGAAAAGTGTAAAGAGACCATGATAAAATATGGAAGTTGAGAAGATGATTTTGAATTCCTTCCCTGATAAAACAGAAATGAAGCAGGGGAAAAGGTGGTGAGATAACTGCAAGTTCCTGCAACTTACTTGGTAAAAAGCTTAGTAGGTCCAAGAATTATTACGAGGTTATTGACACTGGCACTCTTTACTTTGTAACATTTATAGCGATTATCTTACCATTACACTGTCACTACCAGATATTTACTCTGCAATCAAATGACAAAAACTACCATGAAACGTGATAAAGAGAAGAAATATGGCAACAGTGATTTTCAACTTTATTCATTACCAAAATAGTAATTACAACATAAGTTAGGGCATTTCTGACTCAAGAATGATTTTTAGAATGGTGTACATGCAAATCACAGACCAAAATAAAGTTATTTCTTCCAAGGAGATTCAATTTTAGACTCCAGGTATTTACTCTGATGTTATTTTTGGACACTTTCCATCAAGCTTGGACGAGGTCCCACTTCTATGAGGAGCCTGAGGTAATTCCACTGCAGTAAAGCACTGAAGAGATGGGATTATTGTCTCCTCAGATCCCTGCCATTGCTAGGAAGATAGAGAAAGAGGCATATCTAAAAGAAAACTGCGAAGTCTGATGAGCTAAAACGTAGTCTAGAGGTATTTATTTTTTCCTTTGACTATTAAAGGAGCGTAGGGTGGTCATAATCCTAACATAAGCATCTCTGCTAATTGCAGGAAATTAGATAAATAGCACTCAAGCCTGAATTAAAGAGCCAAATAGATTAAAAATAAATTCACCAGAACTCTGCCTGGAAAGATCAGGCTCTGATTGGAAGATCTCCGGCGTATGCTACATGCTTGTAAAATTATTTGCATGCCCACTCAGCCTCAGTATGAATATCATTATCGCTTTCTTTGCCTTCATGTCTTTTGCATTTTATCCTACAAACTCTGAAGTCATTAGTTAAGAATTGTATCTGATACTTGAGAATGAGAAAATTGTAATCAGTGTAGCTTATAGTAAAGTACTTACTAGCAACGTGTCTTCAATAAATTTGAATTTGGACCATTACTTTTGGTTATATGATAAGCATATCAAAAACAAAGAGGATAGATATTAAGATCATAAGACAGCTTCAACAAGCGAAGTGCATCAGAGTTACTGAAAATAAAATTATAACTTGCAGACTATTTTCTAGTGAGCTAAAGACTTTGCTCAAAAAAATTCAAATGACCATAAAATAAGTCAAAAGAAAATCTATTCGTGAGATGGGTCCTTAGATCCTCGTTTCAATAAATATTTAATGAAAAGCTAAGAAGTAAACAAGAAAAAAAGGACAAACGTTTATCCTTTTCAAAATTTATAGAAAAATATATCCACTCAGGATATACACCTGAGCTTCACAGAGCAATGAATGAATTCACAAATATGTTTGCATATGCCTCACATCCGAGATTTCCATTCCCTTGCTCCTGGACATTGTTTTTGGAAAAGCACAGGAGGGTCCCTTATTTCTTCCCTCTCATTGAAAAGACTTCAAATATGAGAATACAATTTGAAAGAAAGTGAATCTAAATCAGTAGAAGAGTGGCAGAATGAAAGACCTGACAGAATGCCTCCCATCCCTTGAAAATGTGTGATGACAAACTGATGGTCTAAATTTATGTATCTTTGTTCTCATCCTAAATGGGTAACAATGATGTATTGAGGTTGGTAAAAAGTGGAAACATGGACAAACCATTGATTTCATGTTTCCTATTTTTTTTGTACAATAATATTTTTTCCCATTTCATATAATGAATATAGGTTTTTGTACTATTGAATCTTCCTCAAAATGAAAAACCTCATTGAAGGCTATGTAATTTTTATTATCCAGCCTTTATTCTTTTTGCTTGATTCAGGAAATCACAGGTTATTTGCTGCACCCGTACAGAGAATGTCTATTCTAATGACACTGATGTTCTGCAAACAATTCTAGTTTTTACAGGTACAAAAATTAATTTTGAAGTACTGTCTTACTTTGTACAGCTTTACCCATATTTTTAGTATAGTACAGTCAGAGTCAGCCTGTCTTCATGCAATGCAGAGATTTTTGTCTTCACTATCTTCTCTCCCTGTGGGCTGAGGTGCTGTAAATTGTTTCTGGACAAATTTCAGAGCTGCCTGTAGCACACTTTTAATGTATGTTCTCAAAAGACTACTGGGAAACAAAGTTTAGCTTCTTGCACCCTTGTCTGACATACACCTTGTTCCCACAATGTGTTTAATGTATGTCTTTCCATTTCTTTACTCACCTTATGTAAGGGGTTCTATTCATAGCTGACTAGGAAGTGAGCAAGTGATCGCTGCCAGCTCTGCTCCCAAGGCAGTGAGAGAATTCTTTGCTGTTTCTCCCTCACACAGCAGGATACAGAGTTCCATCAGGGGAACTTTGGTTTGAATTTCTTGCAGAATTCAGATGTCTGCACAGTGGTGATACCTTGTCAGACTGACACTGAGGCTGTAGTCAGTAAAGCTACAAGAGGCTTCTTCTGTGGTTGGGAATACAGCTTCACCTAGAAGAATAAAGCAGCATAGCACCACCTCTGAAATCAGAGATGATATAATCAAGCTAATTCAGAATTTCCAGTTTTAAAGCTCAAGCTGTGTAGCAGCACCCTTCTGGGTTAGAGGATATCGAAATCTCATTCCAGATATAAAAGAGAACTGAAAATTCAGAGACAGTAAATTTTATCTCCTTATGTTATCTCCTGACAAAGTCAGGTGTGCTTCATGGAAAATTGCAAAAGCAATTGGGAAACTCTTGCTTCTGGCCTTCTTGCTGCAAATGAATATATGTTTTGAATTATTCATGGCATTCTGAGCAATGGTTTCCTAACCACCAACAATTAGACCCAGAATTCACATGGGCAAGACAAGAGCTTTAACTTCAGATTTAGTTTTGCCAGGCAGAATTCTTTGTATAGCATAGGGAGGAGCTGGTCATTGACTGACACTTTTTCATAATTAAATATTAAACCCTAAAAGTGATTACCAGTTTATAGTAAGATAAATATCCTGGTTTCCCTTTTGCTTTTCAAAATCCCACCACTGGTAGTACCACCGGCAGGATGCTCCACTCCTGTTAACATTCTTTAGAGCTCAGCCTACACAGTGGCTTACCCAGACAGAATTTAACTTCCTGCTTTTCACTGAAGAAGAAAGGATTATAAAACATTTATAGGGTTGGCTTGCAGTAGTAAGAGAAGTGCCAGTAGAACACCATGACACAGGACAGCAGTTTGAAGGATTCATCTTTAAACATAGCCACAGTAGAAATTAATAAATACCATGCAGGGAATGTCGATACAGGACAAACTTCTGTCTCATTTTCCAGGAGTTGAAATTATTAATCAGGTAGAAAAGGTAACTGTATATTTTTACAATTCAAATTGGTTACCCTGTCCAAAGAGACTTAGAAAAATCTGTTGTCTGTCTAAACACCAGAAAAATGTGTGTGATACCACCTTGACTTTTTTATCTGCTGTATTTTTAGCAGTGGATCTGGTACAACATCTTTTGCATAATTAGTTCCATGCCAGTTGAAATTTGCTTTGTTAGAAATAGGGAATTTTAAACCTCTCTGAGTATATATTTTCTCATCTTGATGGCAACAGTGTGAGTTAAGGTGAAGGGAGGCTGCATCAGAAGTGCTGAGTCCAGCTGGAGGCTTCTCAGTACAAGAGACATGGAGCTCCTGGAGAGAGTCCAGAAGAGGGCTGCAAAGATGGTTTAGGGACTGGAGCACCTCTATTACAAGAAAAGCCTGAGTGAGCTGGGCCTGTTCAGCATTGAGGTGAGACAACTGAGGTGGGACCTCATCAGTGTCTATAAATATGGGAAGGGAAGGTGTTAAGAGGATGGAGCCAGGCACTTCTAAGTGAGGCTGAGCAATCAGTTTCTGTCTGATGCATAGGAAATTCCACTCGAATATGAGGAAGAACATTATTGTGTGAGTGACCACACACTGGAACAGATTGCTCAGAGAGGGTGTAGAGTCTTCCTCACTGGAGATATTCAAGAACCATCTGGACACAAGCCTGTGTCCTGTGCTCTGGGATGACCCTGCTTGAGCAAGGAGGTTGGACCAGATGACCCACTGTGGTCCCTCCCAATCTGACCCATTCTGTGATTCTGTGAAATAAATCACTGAAGACTGCAAAATTCATTTTTCCAGACAGGAAATATTATTTCAGAAAACAATGAAATTGATGTATATTTCTGAATGTGTTTGCACACCAGTAGAAAGGAAAAGCTTTCAGTAGTATGGAACAGTTCCTTTCTATTCATGTAGAAGAGGTCCTATAATAACCAATTTGTTGTGAAGCAATTTCTATCTTTTTGAAAGCTGACATTTGAATAACTTTTTCACGCTATTGTTGGCTGGAAGAAACACTTTAAGACACAATTCTGAGCTATATAGGCAAAATCCTGGTGTCATTGGACTCAACAGAAACTTACCATTTACTTATATTAAATAGAAACTTGGTTCTGTGCTAGATAAAAACAAACTCAGATAGGCTTTGATGCTTTCTTTGGATATGTCCTTGCCTCCTGGAAGAAGTCCAAGAGGTTCATTCAGGTTCATGAAACTCATAAGAAATTGTTGCTGCTGGCGATATTAAGGGAAGTTGGGGAAAAAGAAATCAAGCTTGTTTGTGATAAGAGGTTCCTAATAAAATAAGTTGGTGTCCTGGTGCTTTGCTTTGAATTTGAAACCAAAGCAATACTGATTAAAGGGCATCAGGAATGGTGCAGAAATCTTGGGTGCAGATTTAAGCCAAATTTACAGAAGAATATTTTCTCCAGTGTATTAAATTGTGGGAGGATCAAATACTATACATTGGTGAAAAACAAGACAAGATAAGGAAATTGAGATAATATAGCTAAGGTGGAATCTTACAGAAGAAATTAAAACTATAGGTGACATCTCTCAAATGGAGGTACCTCCAATGGCACTCAATGCAATTGCAAAGGACGTAAGCATTGCTCAGATGAGCAAAGCAAAGCACAAAAGTATTAAATTTGCATCATCCAGCAGGCCAACAAAAAAGGACAGACAACTCCAGAATACCACCTCACAAGTTAGTGCTTCAGAGGCAGACAACTCGGCTTTTACTACACTCAGTCATTTCACACACTTGACCTCCTTGACGTGGTATTTCTGTTACTTCAGTGGGTGACAATCAACATGCAAAAATGTAAATCAAATCCTTAAAGCTGTTCATCCTTGAGAATGACAAGACTAAGTACTAATGTGGGTGGGGAAGAGAAGGAAAAGGTACACATCTTTGAAAAATATTATTTTCTCTCCCAAATTACAAAGAAAGCAAATCTGAAGCATTGCTCACATATCCTGAGGCTGTGCCTTGTAAGGTACCACACAGTCCTGCTTTCTCTCCTTTGAAACCTCTGTGTGACATGCAGTGAAAATAAAAATACCAATGGCTTGCCACTGTGTTGCTCCGAGTAGCACAACCAGTTTCCCTTTTTCTTTTCTTGTATCTAATTATGTATTATCTTGACCTTTCTCAAGGTCTGGCCAGTCTCAGTGAGGTATCGCTAAATTAAGCCAGATAAGGATGAAATTATGTTGGAAAGGCATGTTTAATCTCTCAAGGAAAAGCAGTGACTCTTTCATTTATGACAGTTTAAAGGCTGAATATGGGGAGTCTCACTGAATTCTTCAATATTAATGAAGTATGGAAGCACTAGCCACAATGAAAAATGTCAGGATTTGGCCTATCTTAAAAATGTATTTATGCAAATTGTCACGTCTCCTTTAGAGTGAACAAAATTTTGCTTGCACAATTGGGATACCTTACAAGTTCAAAACCATCAAAACAAGTGTAGTTCAATGCATGATCAAGACCTGGAATGTACTGCCTAGGGAAGTGGTGGACTCACCATCCTTGGAGAGATTTAAAAGATGTGTAGGTGTGGAACTTAGAAGTATGGTTTAGTGGTGGGCTTGGCAGTGTTGGGTTAAGAGTTGGACTTGATGATCTTAAAGTTCTTTCCTAACCTAAATGATTCTATGATTAAATTACAATTATAATTGCATTCTTTGTTTCAGCGGTTCAAATATTTGGTTCAGCAGTACAAATTGGACTGAATACAAATGGGGAAATTACCTGCAAAATCTCCCTGTTAGCTTTCCCTAAAATGGCTGAAAAATATGGCCCATGAGTCCATTAATCCCTACTATCACAGGACAGTAGTCTGGGGTTTGCATTAGAGTCAGTTGGACATTAATGTCAGTGTCCTAGAGCACAGAGTAGAACAGTAGCTATGGCGGCACTCGTAAATATAGGTTCATGTTTGGCAAAGCAACAAACTCCACATTGTGCCACTGGGGTCAAGTATCTTCCATGTGACTGGTCAGATGGGTAACGGCTTCTAACTCCTGCGCTTCCAACCACAGACTGCTTAATGTAGCGTTAAGTGACAAAATCTATATTTAGGATGGAATCTGTCTGGCTTTAGCCACCAAAAAGACTGTCTAATCCAAGTTAGCCACCAGTGACCTAAGTAGATTCACTCAGTCAATGGAGAGAGGTCTTACATAGCTTTCTTTCTCACCTGAACCCTTTGTTTATCACCTGAACCAATTCCTGATAGAAGTTCATATTCTCCCGCTGTCTTCCAAGAGATCTAGATGATTAGCATAGATCCTCACCATTCAGTCAAAATGAGACTAGATGAATCCCACTCTCAAGGGAAACAGAAAGAGGAAGTCACTGTGAAATGCAAAGCTAAGTTTGTGTGAGTTGTCAGTGGGTACCCCCTTTCCCCCAAGAGCAGTCCACACACACATGGAAAATTCATGTGAGAGGCAGCTGAGGAGGTGTCACAAATCATCAAAGACCCCTGAAGTGCCCCCCTCAGACTCATTCCTGAGGCTTTGCAGCAGAGCTCTGCATGTGATGCAAAGTGATGCAACAGATTCAGAGTCTGCTGCTAGAATGTCAAACTTGCCACCTGCCAGTGGGAGATACCATATTGATATTGATAACATAATATTGATCCATTGAACTCTGTGTTTTGCAGGACCCTCACCACCAAGAAGACCAGAAGAAGAGGATCAACAGGATGCCATTGGGATTCATGGAGTGGTGATATTTTCTATCTAATCTGTCTCTCTGTCACTCTCTTTCTCTCCCCCACTCCTTTTTTTCTATTCCTTTCTATCTCTCTGTCTTTCTACCTCATATTTGCTGTCAAAGAAAACCTGTATACTGTTGCCTTCAGCCTATGGTCTTGTTTGCACTTTAATTCAGGCAGAGGCATCTCTCTAATAATTTTAATAACTGGATTGTCACAGTTTGGTAAGGACAATTATATCTATTCATGGGAAGAAGGCATTCTGCAGGAATACCATTGCTTTGACAAACACATCACTTTACCTTAGCTTTTGCTCACGTTCACATGTGTTGGCAAGTCTTCAAGACAGAAAAGGACACGTGAAGAATTTAAGAAGAAACTAAATACTATGTCAGGGTACCCTGGTAGATGGTGAGTTTTTTCCTTCCTGATGAGCTTTGTCACCCAGAGAAGAAAGAAGATGGAGAAAACATTGAATCCTAATATTTTGGATGTGTTTGTGCACACGTAATTAGAAGTCTATTGTTCAGTATGTCAGTATGTAGATCAACTTGGTTTTGCTGTTGTATTCCATATTTTAAAAAAATCTTATTTTTCTGTGAGATTATAATAAGTGCTATAAATTCTAATAATTTATTATTTCTTTAATCTTTGTTCATGGTATCCTAAGAAGGAAATAACTGTTTCTAAAGTTCAAAGCTTCCTGACTACTTTTGAAGTCATGACAGCACTGTTCCTAGGGAGGACTGTGATCTAGGCAGCTGTCCCCCAGGAATGAAAGTAAATTAATGGGAAAAAAATCATAGAGATATAAAACGGTCCTTTCATCAATAGTGCTTTTCAGTTTTGCTTTATGATATGTCATCTGGTGTGGGAGGGGAAGCAAAGTTGCCTGCACTTTGAAGTGGTAGCATGTTCTGAAGCAGTCATTAATGCAGTTCACACCTCTTCTTATGTACCTGCTTCACTGAGGTGCTCTGTGCAGTCAGGATACCTTGCAAAACCCAGGCCTGCGCAAGCAGCCTGGAGGGCAAAAATCTGACAAAGAAAACTATTAACTGGAGAGCTTTGGTGCTGAAAATATAAAATATTTTTCAGTTAAGATGTTATAATTTTCTAGCTTTTTAGAGAGATTTTGCAGCTAGCCTAGCTTTGAGAAAAGTGTCTTACATTCAATTATTTACAACTAAAAAAAAGTAGCTTTCTCTTTAGCTTCAATTTCAAGTTGAAAAGTTAGATCATAGGTTTCACTCTTTTTTCTTCATATTTAAATTATTAAGACAAAAAAATCTTTTCACATTATATTACAAATACATGAGTACATTCCTATAATTTATATCAGTCTGCACACACTTTCATAACATGAATGCCTGTCTCATACAGTTATTTCTAATCTTAACAGGGAATTTTAATGTCTTCTTCCACGGCATAAGCATCTCCAAAGTCAGCTGATGCATAATTAGCACAGTAGCTCTTGTGGGATAAAAACCAGTTATTTCTGCTACTGTGAGCATATCATGCAGCTTCCATTACATTTCCTTTCTTTGAAGAGTCAAAGAAAGTAGAGGTCACTACAGAACTGTTAATTCTTGTGATAGCTTGTACCTAATTACTTAATTATATTGGTTGACTGTGAGAGATTGAAATGGTTAATGGCTTAAACATCATTAAAATCATCTGAGGACTTGTGCCCACTGTAGTGAACTGCAAAGAAGCAGCTGCTCATCTGCAACCACTAAAGCCCACCCCTCACTGAATATGCCTCCTAACAAGAATTTGGACTCTGCCAAGAACTTGAGATAAGATAAAGGTGGTTCTGTTGTTCAGTTATCCCAGATCTGTGGAGAAGAATGTATCCACAAGTAATACTGAAGAGAGACTGGAAGGCTGGTAGCTCAAACGTGGAGGGGGTGAGCTGCCAATGTGCAGAGTACCCGCCAGAGCAGAGAGGGTGAGCACAACGCACAACCTTACAGGCTGCAGCTGGTGTTCAACGAGATAAGAAAAGGGGCAAACCTTGCGAGGTGGGTCCTCACTCAAGTGAACTCGGATGTCACAACTCCCCTCTGGGGGATGTAACAGGCAACTGTAACATCTTAGAAGGTGTCAAAGACTCCAGAAGTGTCATTTTATCACTCAGGTGCCTCATGATACACAGCATTCAGTGTGAAGCTCCCTGCCACAGGGGAGGTACCTGGGGACTCCCACCTGAACCTTGCTGAATATAAACCTATCAGACCTCAAGTTTCATGGATTTTCTCCACCACTGTGATGGGGTTTCCCCAAGAACTTGACAAATTATTCAGCCTGAAATTGCCACTTTGACCAACAGACATCGAAATTTCAAGCCTTGTCCAGGACTCCAATTGGTGGTAACTATATGCTTTCTACTCTTATTCCTTTTCTTTCTTTTGCCTATTTCTTTCTATCTCTACCTCACATTCACTGTTAATAAAAATCCATACTATTGACTTTGTTATGTGGTCGCAGTTGCACCTTCATCTGGGGAGAGGCATGTCTCAAAAAAATTTAATAGCCAGAGCATGATATTGACCCATATGGTAGTCATTGTATTGCATAATTTTACCTGGTAATGGATGGTCTAATTTAGCCAAAATAGAAAACTGCTTGGAAATAAGCTCAATATCTCTATATTTTGTACCCTTTAGAAGGGCAGTTTATCTGAGGCCTACTAAAGACCTAAGAAATTCAAGTGTTTTGAGTTTTCCTTGTATGTTTTCTATCATAGATTCTGCTTTGAACCAAATTCCATGTAGGATTGGCTCTTACAGGTCAGAGCAATGCCTACTTAGACATCCATACAGAATTCCCAAAGAAGACAATCAGAACAGGAGATGCAAGATGAACTTTCATAGATGCTCTCCCTGCTTCCAGTAATTTATGGGTTAGATGATTCTTTATCTTTCTTTTTAATAATCACAGACTCTTCTTCCATGTCTTTTTCTAGTGATTTTTGTCAACCTCATCATCTACTAGAAATCTACAACCCTGTGGCAGGGTAACTGCAGCTTAGTCACAAATCGCAGAATAAATCCCTCACTTTCAGAAATACCTCTTAGTTTCTATTGAAGCTTTTTTTATTCTTTTATTGAAGGAGACCATGAACATCTGATCAGATTCGCTATTTGTTATTTGCTCTTATATGCTATTCATTCTATTTAAATTACTTGATAATATACAGAATTGTCTTACCTATTTCCTCACATTCACTTCTTTTCCATGGCATTTACTGCTCTATAAATACATTTCTTATACCTAAGACAGTTCATAACTTTAATTATCCTAGATGTCCTTTGCTGAAAACTCTCCAATTCTACTAATTTGGTACCTTGCACAAAAAGCAAATATTAAACTGATATTTCTCACTTTATTGCTGCAGTAAAACATGGAAAACTGGACAGTAACACGAATTTGTTATATTTCACTGTATTGAGTTTGCACATCAAAGTTTTGGTAGTGGAAGGGGCTACAGGTGTGGTTTCTGTGAGAAGCTACCAGAAGCTTCCCCCATGTCCAACAGAACCAATGCCAGCCGGCTCCAAGAGGGACCCACTGCTGGCCAAGGCGGAGTCCATCAGCAATGGAGGCAGCACTGCTATGGTAACATATACAAGAAGGGGAAAGAGTTGCTGCACAACTGAAGCCACAGAGACGAGTGAGAATACATGAGGGAAACAGCTTTGCAGATACCCAGGTCAGTGGAGAAGAAGGGGAGAAGGTGCTCCAGGTGCCAGAGCAGAGATTCCCCTGCAGTCCATTGTGAGCCAGCTGTGCCCCTGAAGCCCATGGAGGTCCATGATGGAGCAGAGATCCACCTGCAGCCCATGGAGGACCCCACACCAGATCAGGTGGATGCCCAAAGGAGGCTGTGACCCTATGGTAAGCCCACACTGGATCAGGCTCCTGGCAGGACCTGTGGCTCCATGGAGAGTGTAGACCACTGTAGAATAGGTTTGCTGGCAGGACTTGTCACCCCGGGGAGAACCCTCACTGGAGAAGCCTGTGCCAGAAGGACTGCACCCTGTGGGAAGGATCCACACTGGAGGAGTTCATGAAGAACAGCAGTTCATGGGAAGGGCTCAGGTTGGAGAAGTTTGTGGAGGACAGCTACCGCGGGAGGGACCCCATGCTGTAGCAGGGGAAGTGAGTGGGGAGGAAGGAGAGGCAGAGAAAAGGTGTGATTCTGTGACTGCAACCCCCGTTCCTCTCCTCCATCCCTCTATCACTGCAGGGAAGGAGGTAAAGAAAATCTGAAGCTGAGCCCAGGAGGAAGGGAACGGAACGGGGGAAGGTGTTTTTTAAGATTTGATTTTATACCTCATTACCCTACTCTGACTTGACTGGCAATAAATTAAAGTAATTTTCCCCAAGTCAAATCTGTTTTGCCCATGACAGTAATTGGTGAATGATCTCTCCCTGCCCATATCTCAACCCACCAGCCTTCTGTTAGACTTTTTCTCTCTCCTGTGCAGCTGAGGAGGGCAGTGATAGAATGGCTTAGGTGGGCATCTGGCATCCAGCCAGGGTCATCCCACTGCATATGGTTAGCTGCACTTTTGCTTCTACATGTCACCCTCCATTACATGAAGGGGAAAGTAATATGCTCCTTTAATTTTTGCAAATTATCCTTTCCAGGCATTCAAACTACTGAATACTGAAAAGGTCAGATTACAGTAGTTCACCAGTGTAATTTATTATATGTCTCATGAATGCTAAGAAAGCATGCATAGAGAAAGAAATGCAAACTGAAGGAAAAAAATATGATCAAATTAAGTGAAAGATGGTGTCCTTCAAGAATAATAGTTGAGTTTTAGTTTCCTATTTCATTTGTGTTCCACCTAGATGACAAAACTACAGCTACCATTGAAATATTTTACAAATGTTAATTCATCTGTACCTTAGTTAAATAAGTATTACGAAAAAGCAGGGAGTGTGGTGATTTTCCAGTTAGAGCATATACTCTTACTTAAATAGTTTACTCTTGGTGACAAAGGCGGCATAATTAGGAACTAGAATCCAGAACTTCTTGGAAAAATCCAAAGTTTTCTTCCTACGATAAAAATGTGTAATATTTTTAGAACTTTTTGGTGTGTAACAATCTTCAGATTATTTCTACATTCAAAACCTAGATTTCTAGATTCAAACCTTCATTGTGGTCCTGCTGAAGCTACCATTCAAACTAGTCTAAAACAAAGTCAAGGTCAAAATAATGGTTTCTGTCATCATGTGAGGCTGCACTTTGCTAATGCAGTAACCTAGTGAAGAGACCAATAAGTCTGCAGGTGTGATTTTTTATTTGAATCTATTATGTTCTATGACTCAATTCCTGGCTATCTTAGATAACACCTCTTTCTCAAGGACATATTATTATGGTTGGGTGTAATTGAACAGCTGGAGCCAGGGACTTTCTCATAAAGATAAATATAAGCTGCTCAAGGTGTAGTCTGCAAGGGATGCTTCCATTCTTATCTCACTCTTCCTAATCAGCTATAACTTATATATAACTTTTCATGGGCCCCATTGTCTTGGTCATAGATATTTTGGGGAAAAGGAGTAGGAGATAGATATATGGGCATGAGTTAATTCTGCAATGCATTAGTTTAATATATCCACCTAAATCCAAATAGAATAATATTTTCTATATACGGAATTCATCTTTCTTTTAGTATAGGAGTGTGAGAGACTGGAGAAAATGATTACTGGCTCAACACATCTGAAGCTGGGTGTGGCAGGGCAGTTTCTGCCTAGGTGAAATGGTGCTCTGCTCTGCGCCCCACCTGTGGAGCCTCCAGTCCAGCCCAGGACGGCTGTCAGTCACTGGCACATCTGAAGCAACGCGCCACATGCTGCCCCAGGAGCAACAACCCCCCTTGATCTGCGGGTATGGAGTTGGATGGGTAGGGTTTGCTAAGTCAGTGCTTGGTGAAATGCCTTATTTTGATTTAACATTTTGTCTTAAATTTTGCCAAATTTCCAGTCTTCTAAAGTTTGTCAGTAAAGTTTGTTTTTTAATCTCCTGTGGATATCGTTGCATATCTCCTGTGCACCCAATTCAGGGAAGAGTAGCACCACAAACACCTTTTAAGTAAACTTACCAAGCAAAGATGAGGGATCAACAAGGGGTGAGGTGTTTTTTAGAGGGAAAAGGAGTGAAATGTATCATTCCATTTGAGCAGGAATGGAATGGATAATGTGATGCACTTCTTAATGGCTTTAGAATTCCAAATACAGTTTGCAATGAAATGATGTCTCTAAATGTAATCACAGAATCAACACCAATGGACTATTTATACCCATGTGTAAGTAGTGGAAAATGAAATTTCAATTATTATGCTTGACATCTTATTAAACTTTTCTATTTTAACAATTTTTTTCTGAACTTTCCTATCCTAATACACACAAGAGAAACTTTTTCTTCCTTGTATTTATTTATTTCTGACAGGATGGAATTCAATTACCATTTTTTATATTGAATCACTCTATCGTTACAAACTACCTTCTTTCTAAGCTCAAAACATGTATTTAGATGAAGGTATTCACACCCTTCAGAGATATTTTTGTGATACTTTATATTTGACTGGTAGTGTAGCACAACAGTGATTGAGCAATATAAATAAACAATAACAATAAATTTCAGTGAAACAAAGTCTCAGTAGCAAAAGTGTGTTATTACAGGTTGATAATTGACACAATTGATTCATTTAGTCATTCTGGATTCTGGACACTTTTATAAGTATTTTGAATCAAATCTTATTTAAGGTATGGTACAGAAAAAATCCTCTTGCTTATATATGTCAGTGCAGTAAGTCCTCCAGTAGAGTACTTTTGAATACATATTTAGGAAGACAGATACAGGTTTTAAAAGACAGAACTATGTTTGAAATGTTGCTGTAGTGTTTCACCAAATAAGGCTCTAAAGAAAGAATCTTCCAAGCCCTGGAAACAGAGTCTAAGTAATAGCCCTAAAGAAGCAAAACATCTTGTAAGCAATCATGTTTCACTATAACCAGCAGTCTCAGAGCCTTTCATGTGAAACTGCTGATAAACACTAACCATTCACCATGTGGTACCTTCACAAAAGAATGTTTGAGACACTTTTCAAGGGTCTTTCTGAATCCTCTCTCTTTGTGACAGAGTGTTTAGATAGCAGCAGGATTCATGGAAGTGAGGGAAAGGCCTCTTGTATAATGATGCCCCACTAGAGAGAGAAAGCTCTAGCTCTCACCTGCTAAAGAACCAAAGATTTGTCAAAATAACTAATATAGTGACACTCAGGGTAAACCCCTGTCACTGGGACTTGGGATGAATCTCAGGTAGTGGCTTTGCAGGGCACTTTCTAACTGCTTCACCTCATACGACAGAGTGGGGAGAACCTAAAGCAAGCTCTGCTTGTAGGTCAAAATACTGCCTATGCTTTGTAGTGACATTAAGCTATACCCTGAATTCAGGAGTCTGAACAGTGGAAGTGATCCCTTAAATGGGCAGCAGCACCAGCACACTTCAAATGCTTCTTTCGAGTAAGAAAACACGGTCGAGTTATTCTAACTGTAGTTTAGTAGTCTTTATGAGGAGATCCTGGAAGGGCACCAAGACATGAAAATTTTCCACATTTTCTACAGTATTCTACAGAGGAACTTTGTCACCTACCTTAAGGTGACAAACAAAGCAGCAAAGTGTTCAGAGTTTGTCTATGACTTTACTATTGAAATTGAATATTTTTTTTTTTGAAAGGCTAGCATTACAAAATTCGTAATTTTAGTTTTTGGTCTGAATAATTTCCCCACATGACTGAACCTCTGTACAGCCTTTACTAGGAAAGAAAGCTCACACATTTGATTGTTATGGCAGTAGCCAGATCTGAAACAGAAAAAATATATTTTACCATCAATTAATTTTCTTCAAAACTAAAGTGATAATCAAAGACTTATTCTGTTTACAGCAAAAGGCACCCTACTTAGACTTTGAATCATGTTCTGTGGTCTCCAGCATTCGGAAAAGCACAACAGGGAGCATTGGCCAAATAACATGAATAGCTAATTTTAAAATTCCTTTTTCTTGGAGTTTTGATATATGTCTTGCATCTCAATTTTGTTCTGGAATAAGACCCTTTCAGATGCTTGCTTAGAGTCATATTATGTTATCAGAAAGAGGGAAAAGTATACAGAAAATTACAAAATGTTATGGCATGCTATAATAAGATAAAGTTAAGCTCTTATGTGTTATGCTTTGAATAAGTGGTACAAGGGTATTTGCCCTACACATTCAATAGTATTAGATACCACACAGGACTGTTAATGTTCCCATTTTGACCTCATAAATATATTCAGGAAGCAAATTATCTGCTATTAACACACCCACTTTCTGTCCCCTGCTTCCCAAACAGATTTGGCTTAGTGTGAATGTAGGATGGGGTAATTTGACTTTTGCAATCACAGCAGACAGCTGTGAGTGATACATGACATGAAAATGAATTATCTCTGCTCTTGCTCATTGAGAGCAGAGAGAGCTGTGCAGTTATTACGCTGTGTTGTAGTCTGTGCCTGACAGGTATGGAGTACAGGAAGATTAAATAAGCTTTTACACCAAGTTTTATTAATTATTCTTATACATACCAAAAAATAGCTTTACATAAATAAAATGTTCCTTAATTTCCTTTCTATCTCTCCCCTCTCCATACTTCATCACTGTGAGATAATTTCACCATGCTCCCAGTCATTTAGGCTTAATAGCAGACTGCTAAACTTGACTCCCCTTTTCCCTTTCCACCCACTGCTAGAATGTTGTTAAATGTCACCAGTTATTCCTTAGTAAGATGAAGAAGCTATATAATTTCTTTACTATTTCAGCTGTTACAATTCTGATAATTTATCAAAACTGTCTTATCACCTCTCCTCTCACCTGATTCAGCTTTCTTTTTTCCTCTTAGGCTTTACACTGCAAGTCTTCTGTTCTACTTATCATGCTTTTTCCTCGGCTTATCTTTGTTATTCTCCTTCGTATATTGAGCTCTCATTTCACTGATTTGCAGACTCTCTGTGGCTTCTTTGTGAGATAGGGCCTCCCTGACACAACCTGTCGCTTCTATATATTCTATCTCAAGCTGCCAACTGTTGCTTGGAGTTCAGTTCCTTCTGCTCCCTGGCCCCTTCTCTTTCTCACTGGAAGAATTTACAATTTTGGAATTCAGCACATTGTCATTTTCCTTTCTTTCCTCTTCTCTGAGTCCTTAAATCTTGACTCATTTACAGCAGAAATATTTTAATTCTTTTCTAATGCATTTTACTTATTCTGAGCTTACTCTGTGTCTCAGGTACAGATCTGAACAATTTCTGAGACTTGTCTTTTGTTATGAACTCAAATTGCAAATAAGGGCAAGCACGAGTGGTTTTGCAGACTTGTATGTTACCATCTGAGTCAGTGAGCCATGCTTGGCAGCTGTAGTTTGAATAATTGTTTGAATTATAGCATAATGAGAGCATAGAAACTTTTTTTTCCTGGATGCTTTTTGACAACAAGTTTTGAAAATAATCAACAGCTTGCATAATGTAGTAAATATGATAAGTGGGTCCCTGTAAACACATTCATTTCAAATCTGGGTGTCCATAGACAGGCTCCTAAAATCTCATGCAGACAGTTACATTAGCAATCTACTCTGAATCATTGAGTAGTTACATCTCGTGGTGACTACCTGACCTGTCTGGTTTCTGTTTGAGTGCACCTCATGATTACGTGTGACCTACCAGCCACCAGAAAGACCAGCCTGCCTGACCGGCCCGTGCCAACATTTGTGTCTGTTCCTGAGCAGTCCCTGGAAAGCATCTGATTTCCAAGCAAAGCACTCTGATATGCTACACTGAAAGCAGCTTTTGCATTAGCAAGCGCATGTGAGAGCCTACATTTTCATTTTGTGTATTGCTGTCTTGTGTGTGCTGCTGTTTGTGGCTCTGGAGGATCAGCCACATAGGAAGTGTTCTGATCTTCTGCGTGGCATGACCGATTCTGTACAGGTCAACAATGGGTAAGGGAGGGTAAAGGTTTTGGGTCCTCTTCATTTGTTCTGTTTTGGTTCCTGGGCCACAAAGATGTTGCTTGTAGCTTATTTTGCCACCTGCCAAGCTCTCTCTCACGTGGATCCGCAAAGGAGAAGATCCTTCTACATCTGTCCAACCACACACCCTGGTGTGAGGACTGCAGCATATGCATGGGACATGCCATGGGTGGTGCAGGAGTAAGGTACCAGTCAAATGGAAGTAATTTTTTGCTTTCTCAGAAGGAAAACAAATGACAGATCTAGCTGTGCCTGACACTGCCGGAGCACCAGAGACTCTCTCTACCTCCAGGGAACCTCAGGTTAATGAGATGGAAAATGCAGTCAGCAGATTCCACACCATCAGAAACCACCAAACTTGCACAAACTGCCCCCATACCTCTGACCTGTGCCTTATTTCTAAAGCTAAAGAATTCTTAATACCAGATTCTTAGCTCAGTCCTGATTTGATTTTTAATATCTTCACTCTGCCCTTCATACTAATAATATTTTTAAAAGGAAAAGCAGAGGAGGTTGCCTCAGATACTGAAGTCTCTACAGTATTTTTCAGGCAGAAAATCAAATTGCCTGTGGGCTGTAGATTTTCATACTGTGTATGCATAGCAGAGGTCACCTTTAACATTAAGGGCATGAATCTTGTTTTCCCTCCATCATTTGAGCTTTGGTGTAACGTCATTAATAACTTCAGCAGATTCACACTGACTGTTCTGCGGGGTTACTAAGACCGTTAATTTGGCCCAGACCCTGTATTTAAAGTGTAACTAATGGCAACAAAACTCTTAACTGTGCTTTAGAGAGAAAATATAATAACGAAAAGCTACTGACAGCTTCTAGGAACCATACCAGACTGCTTACTTAATTTTATACAAAATTGTCTCATTGCTAGAATCTCACCATTATATCTTTCTGAGATGAAAATTAACCCATTACCCCCATTTTGCACACAGAAGTGAGGTTCTAAGAGATAAAAAGACTGTCAAAAGTCATTCAAAGGGCAAAATTGCATGGTTTTCAGTCCTCTTGTAGTTCATTACACTTAAAATACGACAAGTTGGATCTTCCAGAGAGAAGGTGGAACTGCAGTAGTATAGGACATCGAGAGAGGGAACAGAATGAAGTCTGGCTTTTGAGCTTGTTTTGAATTTTGATACTGGGAAGACAACAACTACTTGGCTACTTATAGTGTTCCTAAAATCCCAAAATATTAGTTCTTTTGTGTAAAGGAGCTATAATAGAGAGAGACTGTAACATGAAACAGTCAGAACCTCAAAATTTCCAGGACAAATATGAAGGGTGCCAAATGTAGTGACTGCTAGAGTCATAGACTCAAAACACGTCCTGTTTTAGCTGCTGTGTTTCCACCAAGAAGTAGCTGACTTTGACACTGAGGCTTCGTGTTCTGCTGAACAGCTATGAGCTGCACTGTCACACCCCATTTACACTCATCTACCCTTGGAGTTTTCTGGGAGAACTCTGAGTCGACTCTGCTGATGTTGGTAGAGGCTTTCTCTTAACATTTTTGCTTGTATATGAAAAGAGCTATACCAAGTGCAGCAATGAGTCATTCCAAACTCATGACCCTTTTGATGACACTTCCAGGGTCTAAACAAACCAGCTGTGATATGCAGTGCATTAGTTTTATGTGCTCTATAACAAGGTTTTTGAGTACTTCCCCAATACTAAAGTTACCACCTCCTGCTTAATTCTGTATTTGTGCTGATGTCACCCTAATACCGACAGTGCTGAAGTATCTGTTCCTGCACTTGCTCTCCATCTCAAAACTTCCCAGGAAAAAAGAGTCAAGTTCTGCTTCAGAAACGGTAGAGCCTGAATTAAATTTATTTCTGATTCCTCTTTCCCTGGGTACTTGCCTCCACACATTAGAGAAACCATTTTTTTGCAGCCTTCCAGAGTATCACACCTTGCATTCATCAGATATCTCCATTCGGCCGTGTCCTTTATGCACTACAGCCGACACTTCTATGGCTAGATCATAATTTTGCTGCCTGCTGTTCTTGAGATTTGTCTATTTGTTGGCTTCTGAGAAGATTTCCTGCACTGCTTTTCTTCATTCCTTTCATTGTTGCTTTTCAAACCAAGACCAAGGTTAAAACCACAGGTTAATCACCTGGGTGTAGCAGTAGGGTACCTGGAGAGAGCAAAGTATGCAAATATGTGACACTTTGGTTAATGGCTTTCTATCACAAGTCATCATTCTTTTAGCTAAGGCAATCTAAGTGATATAACTAATATTTATGGTTGTGTTGGTACAGTAATGTATCCATGTGGAGTATATCCACACGTGGAATGCACTCATTTGGGTGTGTATAAAGTTTTGACCTTTGATATGATCATATTTCTTTTGTGTTAGTTGCTGTGACTGGCACAACCTATTGCTAACTGTTATCCATCTTCCTCTTCAGTGTTTTGGTGCTTCTGATTTTGAGCAATGAATTTCATGCTTTGCACCCAATAAATAATAAACATTGCACAATGTGCTTATACACTGGCACAGAACTGTACTTTTGTAAGCACTAAATTTTATCCAATTATTACTGAATTTCCCAACAGTAGTGTTTCTAGTATGGACAGGCAAAACCTTCAACGTGGACTTGCTTTTTTGACAGTTCACCTTTAGATCAAAGTCTGCACATTGTTTCTTGGTTCATTTTTTACTGCAGGGTATAGTTTCTTGGGAGACACTTCTTATTAGTGCATTAAAATTCAGGAAAAATGATGCAAAAAGTGTGCAAGAACAATTAAGAACATAGCTGTGATCTGTTAAGTATTAATTGTTGCCAGCTTTCAGCTACAGTGTAGACAGATTTTTCAGAGGCTATTTTCACACACATTGTTTGAGCAAATAGCATATGCTACTTCGTAAATCTGAATTTATATCTAACTATATTATCTGGACACAGCCAAGTTACAATCATATAGCTTCTGCTTCTAAGATTTACAATGATTCAGATCATCACTTCTAAGAGTCATAATTTTCTGCAAAGGCAAAGTATGGTCTTTTGATTGTTTAGACTGTATTTGAGTTTCCTGAACATGTGCTATACATTTACATATTTTTCAATAGTAATGTTTACCCTGCATTGAAAATTATTTAAAAAAATCCAGCAAAAGAACAAAGAAACTCCACAAAAACCAAACTGCTAGAAAACACTGAGACAAAAAATAGGCAGAGCTTTTATTTTCTCATACAGACTTTAGCCTTTATATTTTACATCCTGCCTTCTTTGCCCCTAAGTAACATCAGAATGGGGCTAGAGCTAACTAGAACTTAATTTACTGTTTCAAGTGAATGTACATAGCTATTAATCCTGTTAGAACACATTTTGGTTTACACACTTTTAAAGACAGACCTTTAGGATTTCTGCAAAGCACATGTTTCATCAGCATTCATCCTAAGAAGGACATTAATTTAAACAGAGGTAGGTAAGAACTTCCATTTCAATTTACTATGATGTAAACATCTGTTTTTCCTTAAAAACAGAAATTCTAATATTTCTCAGAAAATAAAATTACTAAAAGAACATTTGGCCAGTCAGCAATTTTTGTTCCTATCAAGTTGAAAAAATCATATTGAACTTTTCACCTGAAATGAATTTTGAAAGGTTTCATTTTGCAGAATGTTTGGGAAACATTTAAAAATAGCAACATGAAGCTTTATATCACCAGAACAAAATTTTTTGCAGTAAGAACATGATGTATTATTGAGTGCTCCCCTATTATAGCAGTGATAATGCTCTGGTAAGAGCTTCCTGACACATTTCTTGGGAGGCGAATCTCATCAGGCCTTCCTCACTCACAGAGGTGGATCTTCTGAGAGAAGTTTGGGTTAAGCTGGTGCCCCAACCAGCAACTAAGTCCCACCCAGCTGCTTCCTCACTCCCCACCACATGCATATGGAAGAGAGAATTGGAAAGGTATAAGTGAGAAAACCTTTGGGTGGATAAAAAGACAGTTTATAAGTAAAGAAAAATATGCACATGCGAGCAAAGCAAACCAAGGAATCTATTCACCTCTTCCCACGGGCAGGCAGGTGTTTAGCCATATCCAGGAAAGCTGGGCTCCAGCATGCCTAACAATTACTTGGGAAGACAAACACCATCACGTCAAACATCCCCACTTTCCACTGTCTTCCCCAAGCCCTATACGTTGAACATGATGCGTATGGTCATATTCCATAGGGAATGGAACATTTCTTTGGTCCTTGTGGGTCATCTGTCCCTGCTGTGTCCTCTCTCAACTTAACTGTTTCCCCTCAGCTCCTCATGGGTGGGCAGTATGAAAACCAGAAAAGGCCTTGGGTCTGTGCTGTGCAGTGACTAAAACATCCCTGAATTATCAACACTGTTTGCAGCACAAATTCAAAACACAGCCCCATACTAGGATCACAGAATCAGAATTATAAAATAATTTAGGTTGGAAAAGACCTCTGAGATCATTGAATCCAGATCAGCATTGAAAAATCCATCATCAAACTGTTCCCAAGTGCCACATCCATGTCTTCCAAATACTTCCAGGGGTGGTGACTCAACAACTTCTCTGGGTAGCCGATTACAATATTTGATAATAGCAGCTACTATGATGAAAATTAACTCCACCCCAGCCAAAACCAGCATATAAGTGAAAGCTGTGTCTTTATGAAAACTGCATTAAAAAAATTAATCTTCTTATCATCTTCCTTACAACTCTGTTACTCTACTGCCTGTGTGAATCTGCCAAGAATATTGATTTCCACCTATGATGATATCAAAAGACTTTCTTGGCTGTTACCCTGCTGGGACTGCCAAAGTACCCTCAGTCTCTGATCTTCTCTTTCCTCACTGTGCAACCTAACTTTTCTAATTTCTCTTCGTAAATTGTAGAAGAATTTACTGCAGGATATTGGTTCCTGCTGGTTGATCTTGAAGACAAACAGTACTATTAAACCTATACTATTGAAATGCATTTTGCTTTTGCCAATATTTTTGTCACTCTATGGAGTCATTCATAGATACAATAGCATACGTTTCCAAGCTTCAGTGCTATATTTGAATAGAGTCAAATATATGATGATAACTGAATAAAATATATAATTCTTACCCATTTCACCTACCTAAAATATTTGTCTATATTTCTGTTTCTTTGTTAATGCTGGCAAAAATAGACCAAAGGAATTATATCAGCTGTGCAACAAAAGATCTGGAATAGTCCCAGCAGGAACTCTCTAGTCATTCAATTACAAAAGTTAATCTGCTAAATTTACAAACTTTTTACAGCCTAAACAAGACTATATAGAAAAATCAAGAAAACAAGAGTAAACTCACTGCATGCCAGATAAATATTTTGTTTTGCTTGATATTATTTTCTTCTGTCTGCAGAAAGAAAAATTTCTTGTTTTCTTTTGTCTGTTACTCTGTTTCTGTTTCTCTGTTTTTGCATTGCAGTAAGGTATTGCCTGCAAATTCAGTCTAGAATTCAATCTAGTGCCTACTACACATTTGCACTGATTACTGTAAATGCCTCCAAAATGAATATTGACTATGAGGATAGAAGCAGGTTAAAAAAATGTGGGAGGTGAATGTTGAAGTAAAATTCAGCACCAGTTTCTTTCAACTGAGAGCAGGATCTAACCAGGTTTTTCATCCTGAAGAAAAATCTGGTTTATTGTTGAGTACTTGTTTTCAAACTTCCCCTCAGGAGAATGTGCTTGATGTCAGGGCTGGCTTTAAATGCACAGCAACAACCTCTTTTTGCACAGCAGCAGTGAGGTAACTGACAGGTTACGGACAGTAAAGTAACTGTCCCATGGAAGACACTACAAGCACATGTTCCAAAACTGGTCCCATGTTAACTGCACAACAGCATCTCCTGGGCTACTTCTCATATGTTTGTTCCAGCCTGCTTCTGGCCTTGAATCACACTGTTGTGTGGTCATCTAAAAATAAGTCTCTGGAAAAAAAAAAAAAAAAAAAAAAAAAAAGGATGTTTTAATTTTTGGTGTTGTCAATCACACTAAAATATGGGAAGAAAATGGACTTCAACTTAAAATAATGAAACCAGATTTGGTTCAGACATAATTTAAGAATTAGCAGCAGCTGAACCTGAAGCCATCATGTTTTCTTTTTAAATGCTAATCATCAGAAATTGCCCTCACTTGATCATAATTACTCAGTTAAATCAAAAATGCTAATAGCATAAAATGGTAACATTCAACCACTGTATCATAAAGTTTTGTCTAAATAATTACTTATGCACAAGAATCTTTTTTCTGTAGTACCTTTTGTGAGCTATGTAGAACAGTAAAATATGCTATTTGTCATACTGTTTTTCCTTATGTTTACAGTTTCTTTATGTTCTATATAATGTCATATAACAAACATACAGAGTGTAGACTTCACAGAAGACTTTTTATTAAACATCTATTCCCATTATTGAAGTAAATATTTCTACCTGTATTGAAAGACAACTTTCTTTAGACAAGGGAAGCAGTGCTCTTTCAAGAACTCTTGAAAGAGATTGCACTTTTTTTTGTTCACTGTCTACTTACCTATTTATATACTCCTTCAGTTGCACCAAATAGAGAAGACAAGCTGGTCATTTCTTTCTCAAAAATAATGTGAACCTTGAAATAAAATCTAGTTTTGGAAAACTTTGAGTATTTAAATGGACTTATTTCCTGAATTCCTTTAAAATGTATTGGTTGGATTAGTTTCCAGATTTTAGAGGAAAATATGAGTTTTAGCACACCTTTCAGAGACTCAAATATATCATAAACAGGGGAAAACATCTTTGGAAGAGATTATGACTCCAAAAAGTTAAGTGGGACCATTTAAATTTAATAAACAACTCACAAAGGCTATGATCAGTCTTTATTAGTGTTGTTCTTTTCCCTGGAAAAAGAGTATTTCAGAGGGCATGGTTAAAGTTGGTGACAAAACCAAGCAATAAGAAAGAAAAGTAGATGACTGACCCGGAGACAAACTCTTGGTGAAAGCATGGTGCTAACAACACCAAGGCGGTGGATTCAATCCCCACCATGGGCCATTCACTTAAGAGTTGGACTCGATGACCACTGTGGGTCCCTTCCAACTCAGGCTTTAGAGTTTCTGAAAGAAAAAGTCATGGTTTTGTCTAATGTCTGAGTGCTGTCAGCAAGCTCCCCATAAGTTATCAAGCAAGAAACTAATATGTGACAAAAGAGTAAGGTCATTCCTCACAAGAAGTCAGCAAACTTCAGAACCTTCAGAAAGGTTACACATTATGCTGACAGTTGGGGACACTGTACTTATTCCAGGGATGAGCGGTGAGGCAGCGAGGTTTCATTAAAACCAGAGTGATGCTATTAAACTTTTATAATTTGACCGGGATATGTGCAGCAGCATTTTACATAAGCTGAAGCCAATGCAACACGCAATGAGGGAACCAATAAGCAGTGAATTACAATAATCAATATGTGAAATGACAAAAGCATTAATCAACTTACAGCGGTGTCCCGACCTGGGAAGAAATTAATTTTATATAGATCACATAAATACTAGACAAATTGCATACTGGGCCAAATGAATGGCTCATGTAACTCAATTGCTGATATATGCAGCTGGTGACACATTTGGATCTAGAGATGAATTTGGATGATTACATTTTGACATGATATCATACTGAGTCAGGCAATTAGCATAACAACATTTCACAAGGACTTATTTTAATGTAAAATTTATGTAGATTCAGCTGTGCTCATGCATTTTTCTTGTTCGTAAGGGCCATTCTATTGCTCCACAAGAAAAAGTCTTTGCTGCAGAAGTTTTGCTGGCACAGATACCCACAGGTGGATAAATTTAGGTTTCTGTATTCCGTTACTGGAGACAGAGAAATTATGCACTTTTTTTTTTTTAATTGAAAGGGACATCCCTTAATATATATACAATTAAATTATAAATCAGACAGGGGACCATTTGCAAGTTTTCAAACACTTTGTAGCACAGCAGGAGAAAATTAGGGTTAAAATTTGTGTGTTGCATTTATCCTTTTGGAAACTGGGTTTTTTTGAGCTCTTTGATAGAAGTAATGCAAATGTAGCAGAGAGGGTGTTTCTTACCTCTCTGTCTTTCGTCTAATTCCAAGTACCTAGAAACACATACATGTTTATTGCAATTATTTATATGCTTTATATAAAATTAAGGGACCTGTTGGACAACATTCTTACAGAAATGTTTTCAGAATGGGTTTAAATGAAGCAGCCTTTAACATATCTCTTCATTAAAGATGGTATAGAATAGCACCAGTGATAACTATACTTCTATAGCCATTCAGATTTTCTCAGCTCACTACTGGGATTGATGAGAAGACTGTTTCAAGTACAAGTATTCTCCTTCAAGAGACAGGAACAAGTCTGCTTGCTACATCCTCCGGTACTGAGATAAATGACTCAACACATACACTGTTAGTGCCAACTTCTTCCAGAAATGAAATCAAGGGGTGAAAATGAATAGCAAGAATGGCTGCTCACCCTAGGTGCATCACTCTCAGGAAGCACAAGCATCTTTGAAAAGGAAGTGAGAGAATACATAAACAAACACAAACATAAATTTTAGGCTAACAAGCATAAATACCTGTTAAAATTAAGACAGACTTGCCTCAAATACTGCTGGTTCAGAAGAATATACAGTATACAGAAGAATATCCCTGCATAGATATCCAAGTGAATTTACCAGAAACAAAATAAGCATTTAGAAAGAAAAGGTAAAAGGATGAATTTGAAACATCGCCAATATACCTTTATTAAATCCTCAACATTTCTATATTCTGTATGTTAAAAATAATACAAAGAATAAATGAAAATGGCAGGTTGCAGACACTGTGCTGGCTGACTAGTGGTGATATGTATTGATCCTGCCAATTTCTCAGAGTTCTTCCTATGCAATGATTGCCTTTTTGACTGTTCACTCAATTCTTGTTAGCAAAAAAACGGAGTGAGACAGTGAGATCCATTAGCCACCTCAAATGCTAGTGACTGTCAATGCAGAGTTTGTTTTCACTTGGACTAACTCTAACTTGCATGGGTCAGGATACCCAGGAGATCACTGAATAATTCGGGAATGACCCAAAACATGAAGAACAGCATTAAACTGAATTTACCCAACAATTTAGGCAGAGCCGTAGTAACCAAAGTCGATTTAATATTCAAACAAGGAATTGAAAGAACAATGCTTTCCCAAAAAATCTGCACACCAGAGGTAGATAGAGAAAAGTCCTTTAATCTCATTTCTGACCAGAAATCTTGGTTCTCATTTGACAAGGAGGAAAATATAAAATGGACATGAACAATGTCCTAAAGGAAAAAGCATGTGAGCAAATAAAAACCGTATTAACTTTCAGTCATGTTAGTAGAGTTCTGTGTCGATAGAACTAGGGCCTGTTACTTCAGTGTCTGAATACTCACCTTTTTCCACACTTATTAACACAGTGAAAGGACTTTATGTTATAAGAGATAGTCATACTTCTGTGCAAATGAAAAAATACTTTCTTTTCGTAGCTAACATTGAAATAAAATGCCATGTCTAAAAAAAGAGAAAGTATGATTATTCTAAAATTGAAGACCTGGGGAGAAGATCCAGTATGCAGGGAAGAAAAGACAAATCTTTGAGTTAGAAAACTAGTATGTCAACTGAGTCACACTGAACACTTCCAGATTCGCCTGTTTTCTGTTTCTACCACTGTGATTATAAACACTTAAATGTTAAAGAAATGAAGCAGTAACAATTGAGAACAGACTGGGACTTACTTTGAGAAAGCTGTGCAGACATATATAATAAAGAGCAATATTAGTCCCAAACCACCACTGATTTAAACTGCATTGCTCAGTTTCTCTAGAATTTTATGCATGATTATTAAAGTCATTGATTGAAAATCTGTCTTTATTCTGCTATAATCAAGTTACTTTTCCCAGTTTCTCTAACTGGAAAATAATCAGAAGTTAGAATGTTGAATTAAATGCCATTTTCATGTATCAAAAAGGTATTGTAGGCAAAATTCTAAAATATTAACAAAGAAGATTGTATGTTGGGAAAGTTTTAAATACATACTCCTAGTTTTTTGCCTGAGTGAGTGCACTTTTCATGCTGGGCATTAGCACGAAGCCTGTCATTATAAATAACTCTTCCAGACAACAAGGAAAATAAATTTTGCCCCATCTTTATTGGTAGTTACTCCACAGTTGCTTGTTGTATTTCATCAGAAAATATTATGTGCCTATCATTCCAAGAAAAATATATTTGTTCTATTATCTCAGCCTAAAAGTTAAAAGCAGTAAAATATAACAGGCTTTGACATTGTGATTTATGGTACAAAAGTACAAACAGAAGAAAATGGATATGAAACAAACTCAACAAAATTAATGTGTGCTTTGGCAGCTCTTGGTTTATGAGAAGGCTACATAAAGCAGTTTACTGGTCTGGAAAAATTTCCTTATTTTTCAACCCTCTAAAATTTTTCCAGATAGTTTATTTGTTCAGTCTATCACCAATAGGTATGTCAAAAAACTTACTCTACTACTGGAAAGTGGAAATAGGAATTTTTTGACAAGTTCATGCATGAGTTACTGAAAAATCGACATTGTCACGTAAGTAACTGCTTCAGAAAGTAAACTAAATGAAGTCTGAGAGGTTTTAGCTTTTATGTTCCAGGATTTCACTTTCACTAATCCTTAAATGATGGTGAAAATTTGCATGTTAGGCTTATGGAGAGAACTTTACGAAAAATAGAAAAAAAGGGAAAGTTGCTTAAAATCCAAAATAAAAATGTTCTTATTGTCTGGGGCTGTATATCTCAGTTGTGGGGGACATATTTTTCTTTTGATCTGACAGTAAATTCTTAAGTGCTTTATAATAAGCTTCACCATGCCGCAGAAAGAGCTGTACTGTTTAATTAGATTTATACAACAGCTTCAGAATACATTTTGTTCATTCTAAGAGCTGATTAAAGACCATCGCAATGTGACCTTCCAGGCTTGGATCTTCCACGAGGAGTACTACAAAACCCCGTATCCCATTGACTTGGGTAAGATATGAATACCAGAACAATTTTTTAGAATGTGGAACCCATCTTGGAAGTTCAGTTCCATTGTTGTATTTGAATTTCTATAATCTGCTATTACGGCTTTGTTCTCTCTTTGCAGGAGCGTTGTTTGTTTGTAGGGGTTAAGTGTGGGTTTTATTGTTTGTTCATCTTATCAGTCCTCAGCCTTCAAGCACTTCATGGGAGGAAGCATGACAGCTTTTATTACTAGAAGACAGGAACCAGCATTATGGTGCAGCCAGTGAATAGTATTTCTCTAGACTTAATGAATGCTGATCTCATTTACAAAGTGCATTACTTTGCCTCCCATTCCAAGAGGAATACATTAATGTTTTTGAAAATGACATTTCATGATTAGCTAAGCATGACACCTACACAGTCATTTCAAATGAGATTGCCTGTTCTCAAAATTGTTTTACTATGTCAAAGGAAACAATAGTCTTTCTTGCAAGTCTGTTAAAAATTGAAAAACTATTATTTAAATTCATTTTGACTCACAAGCCTGACTTTTCAGTAAGGAAATAAGCTCATATCTATATTTTCTTTTCTAATATTCTTTATTATATCTTATTTTCCAAAGACTTTCAACACCCTGTGGATTTGGCAAGCAATTTTCATTTCTATAAGCATTAATATTTCTGGAAAAGTATTATTTAAGAACATTGAAAAGTTAATTGACCAGAGATTCAGGGGAAATATTTTGTGTTTTACATTAAGCATAAGTAGAATATCAATGTATTAATACAGGAAAAAAAGAGACACCTTTCCAAGGTTTCTTCTTTGATCTTGTGACATTTACAAAGAAAAATAACTGAAGAGAGGGTTATTTTCAGTGCAGGGCAGGATTTCCAGTATCTGAAGAAAGCAGTTGAAAGCACTCTGCTGAAAATGAAAGGAGCGTGCTGTGTGCTGGTGTGACGTGGGGTGACAGAGAAATTCAGCAGTGCTCAAACGCCAGCGCTCGTGGCTCGGCCGCAGCCCTGGCCCGCAGTCAGTCGCGGGTCTCGTGCATCTCGGTGGTGTGGGTCATGGCACAGGCTGTTTCCCTCAGCTCCTGGAGCTGCCTGCCCAGTTACCTGGGTTGATCACCTGGGCTGTGTCAGCCTGTCAGCGCAGCAGTACCTGCGGTGCCAATTAGAGGGTCTCACTTCAGAGAAACCAGCTCCCTGCTTCTGATGGTGACAGCACCTACCACGTGGGCTACGGCAGCCCAACATAAGAATATTCTGGATAATTTTGATTGACTCCCTAGCAGGCTGGACTAATCTCTTTTGCAATTGCTCACACTAGTTTACATCACCATGTTTGAATTCTATATAAGGATCCAAATGCATAAATTGCAGAGAGCTGCACTTCCCAAAAGGCAAAAAATCCGGGAACATACAGCTGAAACCCACCACTACAGTGTAAATTCCTAGAGACTAATATGTGAAATGGTAATGTTTCTGTAGTTTTATCTAGAACACATATTGAGGTCAGTAAAATACATTAAGTATATACATCTGAATGTAAGGTGTTGTGGCGACTGAACCAACCGCAGTAATGCCCAGGGGGCCACATAGCCCAGATAAAGAGGTTTGGTGGGATGGCTCCAAAGGCTAAATCCCTCTCTGTGAGAATGGCTTCTCCCATTGAATTCCTGTGACCTGATGTAGGCTCGGTCTGTCTGATTGACAGCTGACAGACACCCCTTGTATCTCCTAAGGAAAGGTAGCCAAACCTGCCCCGCCCTTCCCTTCTGCCTATAGGCCATTGCTGTGTCATCCCCGCCTCCTTTTCTGTACCTCTTTTAAGTGCACCCTGGCTGGAAGTTCAGCCCTCTTCATGTTTGGACCCCTTCAAGGTAGTTTCTACAATAAACCCTTGGAATACCGACCGAAGGGCAGCCTCACTCATTAATTTCTGGCTACACTTGGGCAATCCTTAAGCACCGGGCACGCTTGGCTCCGTGCCTTCCACCACACAGGCGAGGGAGCTGGCCAGCGAGGCACACAGTGCCACAGAGTGTCCTCCTCTCGTGTTGGGCACCTCTGGACAAGCTGCAGCTCTCCTGGCCCTGCCAGTGTGCCGGGGTACTAATATAATAAGATACCAGTGTAATATTTTTTTTTCCTTTGTGGAAAATTTACAGCAGTAGCTCTACTGAATTTGGTGTTTGTAATACTTAATTCTGTTATATGAGATGTTTAAGGAAGGAACATGAAGGAAAAAAAAAAATAGAAAACCCATTAGCATGCTCCAATGACTGAAGAAAGAATTTCAAAGATAGTCTATTCACTCTTCAGTGTCAGAAATTCATTTGTTTCTAAGTTTCATCTTTCAGAGACCTTTGATCTGATTCCCATTTCCCATCTTGCAACTTCAATATGTATAATGTTGCTTCATTATTTTCTGACATCATGCCTCATGGTGAGCAGGTGTGACTTGAAAATAGTATATAAAAGCAATCTCTGGTGCTGTTTCTGATCCCTGAAAAGTAATCTATGCCTGAACCACTCATTTGAAAGAAAAAACATTTCTTAGGTCCTTGAAACATGGAACAACTTTTTTTCCTGCTTTGGGATTTTGTGTGTGAAGCTATTTGGCTCACAGGAATATTAAATTTGGTCTACCTACCCTGTTTTGATGTAAGTGGTTACATACATGTTTTAGGGCAATTCCCAAACTAGATTAAGGCCAGTGAAGGAAAAGGAACTAAGGAAAAAAGCTTACTCTGCTTTCATTGCAGATTACTTGTGCAGAACACAGCTGTACACATACAGAATCTGTACTTTTTTTTTGCCCTGTCTGTGTAGCTGGAACTCAGGTTACTCTGGTAGCACCAGCCTTCTGTATTGGCACTGGTCAACATGCTCCCTTCTTTTGAAACCGGTGTGATTCTTCTCCTTAAGCCATCTCATGGCAGGGAATAAAGTAAAATAAAGTAAAGCAAAGTAAAAGGGAAGGGAAGGGAAGGGAAGGGAAGGGAAGGGAAGGGAAGGGAAGGGAAGGGAAGGGA
>VWPU01005018.1:0-34493 GCA_013398955.1 Callaeas wilsoni | reverse complement strand
GGAAACGGCAACCAACGAGAGCAACACGCAGACCCTAAACGACGCGGAACCGGACAGGGAAGGGAAGGGAAGGGAAGGGAAGGGAAGGGAAGGGAAAAGAGAATTGGGGAGAAAAAAGGAAACAAATCTGTTTGTAACTAGGTCACGGATCATTGTGACTGTAAGAGTTGCTTCTCTGAAGTCAAGGCTTCTGAAATTAAAAATATTTTGACAGCTTCATTGTAGCATATCTAAAGTACTGAAGCACTCCAAGATTATTAACCTCCAAATAAACCGCATCTTCTCTTCAAGACGAGTCTTTGATCAAAGCACTCCTTTGTTTATGAGTTTTTTCCCAAGTCATATCAGCAATATATGAAATATTTTGACCATCATTTTGCAAATGATTACTAGGAACCGATGATAGGGATTTGGGAAGAGAAGAGAGGATAGATTTATTTCATTTGCTGTACTTTGAGCCCAAGAGATATATAAGAAACTAATGCTAGAGTCTTTAGGAAGATTAGCATAATACCTTTTTTTTTTTTTTTTTTTTTAATTGGAAACTGAACTGATTTCTTCAAATTGTAAACATAATGATTCGTTCTGAGCTGGCATCCTGCCTGCAGTGTTTTCTGACCCTGCTAAAACAAGTGCTTTCCCTGAGCTAGAATATGTGAAAGGAAAAATGTTGCTTAACATCATGTAGATGATACTGACATATACAAAATGTCTACATGCATCACATTATAAACATAAGATACCAACATTACAAATATGCTTAGTTCAGATTTGGCTATTATTTAGTCAAACTGTGAACAGAGAAGACTGAAGAAGAAACTGTATAAACTGGTATATACTAATATTCTGTTATAAATGCCTTCCTTTTAAGTGTTTATATTTTTGAAGCAGAGTGAATTTTCTTCAAGCATAAGGCAGAACTTCACTTGTATTTGCAAACATGTTTTCAGTGTTTCAGTTGATAACTTTCCATGTGTTTATTTTGCACCGATACTTTCTGACGCTGGAAATATTTGCCAAATCTGAAAATAACTTTGCATAATGTGCATGGAAAAGCTAGTCAAACTGAATTTCAAAGTTAATGATCAACTTGCCCACAGGAATCACATAGCTTTTTGTATCATGCTCTGTGCTAAACGGTTTCTCTGGTTTTTGTCCTTCAAGCAAAAATGAGTAAAACTGGAGTTTGAAAGTGAGATTCTTACTGCAATGTAAACCAAAAGATGTAATAAATTTCTTTCAGCAACAGAACAGCTAGTTATTTACAAGAATTTGGGCTTCTAAAACATTATTAGCCATAGTATTTGGAAGAATAGCAGGTCATGAAACTAGAAGACAGTGCAGTTGCAGTAAATTCTGTTAAAATACTTCCCCAACATTTCATTTACTAAATGGCAGCATGTTTTCTTCTTTAAGATAACTTACAGTTATTTTGTAGGTTTTTGGAAGGACTTCAATGGAAATTAAAGGTAATTTAATCTGCTTCATAAGTTAATGAACCAGTTTTCAGTGAAAAAATTATTTTGTGATTTTTATGGTTTCAGTTACATTCCAAGGATGTTATTTGACAAAAAAAATACATTATATTTAAACTTTTATTTTTTCAGTTCAGCAAGCACACACAGAAGGCCAGTTCTCAGAACTCATTACTGAAGAGTATTTCAAAAGTAACGTGAATATTTTTTGCAGAATTAACGGTTTAAAAATTCCTATTAGAACTGTTTGATTGAGCATTTCAAAGAACATTTTAATATTTCAGAAGTAAAGCAAATCATTTCAGATTAGGATAACATTGCCTTCTTAGCAGCGACACTTGGTATAAGTTAATTTGGTTTAAAGAAAAACCTTAGACAAAATCAAAGCTTTTGCATGAAAGGAACCAATATTCCTGAAAATAACCCTCATAAATAAATAAATAAATTTCATGATCTTAGTAATCCAATTTGCTAGGAAACATAAAAAGGATCCTCTTGTTAATTATTTTTGCTACGGACAGATGAAGAAATGTGGGATTTCTGTATAAGGGATGATCTTTTGGCTGTACTGCATGCAGAACCGATGGTTCTAAATCAATGAGACAAGTTAAAGATGAAGTGGGAAGAGACCGTGTATAGGTCATGTACAGGCCATGTCCAAACTCAGCAGTGTGGCACAGGTAAAGAAAAGCAGGTCCCACTGCTGCTCCATACAATGCAGTTTGAACAAAGATTTTTCACAAGAAAAAAGCAAGTAGAGAGCTAAATTAGACAAGAGCCACCCATTTTAGATGTCATACACATGCTTACAGGGAATTCAGTTGAGGACTACTAAAGAGAAACTTTCAATTAAGGATGGTGTTTTTTACTTGTTCAGGAGGTGATCTCGCGTTTTGCCTTGACTCGTTTCATACAAGCCATTGTCAAAGAGAGGACAGATGTATAAATGGGCAATTGGCCTAATCAAATATGGACATTTCTGAGTGTTTATAACCACTTCTGCTAAGCACTTCTCCAGAAAAGCTGACAATTTAATAAATGTTGCCCAAACAGCTGGAAACTTGTTTAAATCAGCAGGTAGTATAACCACCGCGAAGTAAGTTTCAGAATCTGATTTTCTACAGACAGGGCAGCCTTTTGAAAGGCCTAATTGCACTAATTATAGTAAGTGTTTCGTAATGTTTCATCAAAAACACTGACCCACACTGCATAGCGGGTGCTCATTAAATGTGCAAGATCTGCTATTAATAATCATTTACCCCTTGTGGAAACTGTGTAAAGTATATAATAAAGATAAAATTTAACTTCCCAAGAATACTACCTAAGAAAATTATATTTCAATGATACCACGTTAAAACTCCTAGTTGTTTCTTCACACTCAATGAATTGAAAAAAATAATAAAGTGACCCTGCACTCTGCTGATCTCTCAGAAACTAAATACTATTTCTCAATAAAACATGTATATACTAATCTCTGTGTCAGAAATAAAAAAGCCATTGGATGCTCTGCTGTAACATACATATGTTTTCAGTATTGCTGTGCATGAAAACTACATTGCGTGTCTTTTCATCAGTGCTGAGCATCTCAAAGGCAGAATATGCACATGAGTTCAGGAAACTTAGGTAATTGTCTGATAATGTCAGTAGGACAAGTTATAGCCAAAGCCCTATTTTCTGCTTTCCCATTAAAGAAACATCTGTCTTCTCAGCTATTCTTAACCATTTACAAGGGCAGACCTAGAGTCCTGCTTCACAGAAAGCAAATACAACTGTCGTGTGCCGAGTCTCTGCCACAAAATAACAAAATAAAAAGGCAATAGCTTGTGCAAGGCAAACTACCTTGTGCTCCCATCATGAGCAAGCACTACTCTGCAACCGTAAGCACCGCTAAACTTGAAGTTCATTTCAAAGGCTGATAAATATGATGCAAGTAAGCATTCTTTTTTAATTTTATTTTTTTGCCTATGTAGTTGGAAACCTAGAGATATTACCACAGGACGAGAAACAGATACTGTCTAGACCCATTTCCTGTAGCTTATAAATATCTGTGCTCATGATTCCCAGGAGCTATCCTGTTGCTTGAGAGCAGCTGAAGGTGAGAAAACTGAGCTGTAATCACTACAAGCTCAGACTCTGAGAATGCATTTTTCTGATAGACAATTTCAAAGAAATGCAGTAACTTTTTTTGAAAAACATTTATTTTAAAATACTTCAGAAATATTATTACAAGCCCAGGTGGCTAATGCAGCTAACAGATGTGCAAATTTTGTCCGGGGATTACAAAAAATGCAGTTTATTAAATTGTGTCATATGGCAGATGGATAGGAGCCTGTGGAGTATTCGGTTGATTACTCCATAGTTTCTGCAGTCAGAGGAAGAGCCCCAGCCTGCGTTTTTGCATACGCACTGGAGAGTGCCAGTTTGCATTTGTTAAAGAAAGGGTATTCAAACAAAATACCTCAGGGCTTCTCCGAGATTGTCTATTCTGGATTTGTTAAGGCTGAACATTGTCTTCTTGTGTCACAGAAAAGAAATTAAATACGGATACAAGCTCTTCCAGGTAAACAGCTACTTCCTCTGATAAACATGGGCTTTATCTCTTACTATTTCATCTGCTCTTCTCAAATAGCCCTTTAAACTTTCTTTTTTAGCTCTAATTACATTACAACAGTTACATGAAGATTCGAACAATGCTGGTTTTAGAACAGCTTCCATGCCTAAATAGAAAAGCTCTTAGAAATCCAGTTTCCTTTTCCGTTTACAAAGGTCTGCTGCTTGGTGACTCATAATCTTCCTATGAGTTGCAGCAGTCAAGGGAAAGAGCAAGCAGTTTATGTTGACTGAACAAAACAATTACCTGAAAAATAACAACCTGTTTTTCCTGCTAACACAAATTTTCTGCATCGGTGTTTACACATCAATATGTGTAAAACCAAACATTACATAAAGTAGAAAAAGCATAGAACTTCACTACCAAAAATAACACATATTCATAATAATTTAAAAAATTATCATGACTACATAGTCTATTGATTTAAGTCCAAAATAGTTACACGTTTTGTCATTAAAAGCTAAATAAGAATATCCTGAAACCACCAAAACATTTTATGTGAAAAGTTTGATACACTTAATAATGTAATTATTTCCTTTATAATTGCAAGAAAATGATGAAAAGTTGAATAACATTTTTCTCATCCATTACTGTAGCAATTGAAAAGTGGCCCATTATAAATGGAGCTGAGTAGGAATATGAGTATAAAAACGGCTGCCATCTAACACTTTCTGTATAAGATCCTGCATTCAATATCTACCAGTTTGTCAAATTTCAGCTGTTGCTGCTAAAATTTTCCATGTCAGCAAATGCACTTCAGACAGAATTTCTTTTAGAAAGTTTATTTTAAAAAAAGTTTCTAACAATAGCAGCAAGGACTAGTAATTGGTTTATGTTCCACTGAGACCAAGACTCTGTGGAATAAGGCCTTCCAATATATTGCTTTTGACTCAAGAAACTAGCTGTTTCGAAGAATGCCTACAAAAGCATGGTCAACTTACTAACCTGCAAAAAAATCCTCACTGTTTTTCATGTTTCCATTGTTCCTCCTTCTGAAGAGTGTGTAAATAGCCTCTGAAACAGAAATTTTTACTTATTGAAATTATTACTTATGACTGAGCAATGGGTCTATGAGAATGCACTTTCCACTGCTCTGAGTGTGGCTGTTGCTGGAGCCCAGGAGAAAGCACAGCAGTCTGTGAGACAGCGAAATGCAACCTTACAAGGCAAAAGACCTAGATGACCAAGAAGTGTGCTGGGAGAGCGGAATATACAGGGAAACTAGGACAGCAAGGCTGAAAATAGTGAACGCATGCAAAGACATGAATAAAGGATGCAAAGAGTAGAATAAAGGTCTGCAGTAGAGGGTATGGCGTTCAGGGTTACAGAGAGAGAGCCTCTAAGTTCGTAAGAGGATTGGGTAGGAACAAGCTAAAGGGACAGCGAGATGCAGGCCTGGAGGAGGGAGAAGCATCTCTGCAAGTGCAGAAATAGACCCACACGTGCCAGAGACACACCAGCCATCAAAGCTGGAAAATGCTCTGCTAAGCTGTGGATCTCATCCTCCACTGGTACTCGTTCATACAGAGAATGAAAACTCTGAAATGTTTATCAGCTACTGCCCCAGCCACAGGAACTCTGCTCTGAACATTCAAGCCTTGCTCATGTGTCTCAAGGTGTTTATAGTTTTCTTTTATGTCTGTAATTTCACTGCCCTTCATGTCCTGATTAGTAAAAGGAGAACAATCCTACCCTCTCATCTCACAGTAGGATTGGAAAATGATATGTTTTCTGCACTCGGAGCAAGGTCTGAACAGTTGGCAGTAAATAAAGCAAAAGACCACAGGTTGACAGAGAGGCTGGCAGGAAAAATAAATAAGTACTGACACATCTTGTTCTTCCCTTCAGTGCACCCAATGAGGCAGAAATCTGTGAAATAGAAAGTAGGTGATTGTTCAGTAAAAAGCCCTGCAATGGGAGAGGGTGTCCACAAAGGCTAACTTTAGTACTGGAGATTTTAACCTCCAGGCCTGTTGTCAACTGACAGAGACAGCTCCTTTGGGAGAAGATTTATATGCCTTAAAATGGACTCTTATTATAGAATTGCTCTTTAAAAAAGTTTGCCTCTCCCCCTCAAATGAGAAAGGACCTAGAAGAGGTAGCACCTGTCGAGACCACCTTTGCTTTGTGAATTTTCCTGTGTGCCATACTGCAAGTGTAAAAACTCCTTCTGCAGGAAAAAGAACTATCAATTATTAAAAACAAGAGAAAACAACCCCACCAGTAACATTGAAATAAATCTTTTGATGGATCTTCTTCCATAAATGCTCTGTGTATTTTAATGATACAGGAAGTTTGAAGAGCTGTCTCTCTGTTTCTGAGCTCAGCTGAGACAAGTGCATGATTGGAAACAGCATGAAAAGTCCCTAAAGGATTGATTTTTAAGTGAAAGACTAATTAATTTATTTGCCAAAGAAATCAAATACTTCCTAAAACTTTGTATAAAACAATATCATTCTTAATCTATAAGGATGTTTGAATGTTTCTTTATATACAAACCCATCTTGAGATAAGAAACAATCTTAATTTAGTATTTTGCTATCCAGTAGTGGAAGTCTTTTGAATGTGTTATAACAGCTTCAGAGAGAGAGCTGAAAGCATCAAACTGACATTTTAAATATGCAAGCTATTTTCCAAATGCAGCTCAGCAGAGAAACTGGAGACATGCTTGAGACAAACAGAGAGTCAAAGGCTGGCATAACAGACCAAACACGAGGTAATCCTGCTACAAGGCAGGTGGCAAAAGGCAGAGGTTCAGCTCTGCAGCTCATGGCACTGTATCTGTGCTGGATATGGTTTTAGAGAGGAAGCCACTGGAGAGGATTTGAAGAAACTGGCAGGGTCAAATTACAATTCCACATAGTTTGCAACATGCAAGAACAGGTTTTACCAGAACAGGGAAAAAGCACTTTGGACAATTAAATTCAGCAGAAATATTGATGTAACTGTAGTTTCCCTGCTTACAGATTCATCATGAGGAGGAGAATTTTCAAGTGAAGATCCTCAGATTGTTTGTGAATACATTGTGCAGTATGACAAAGCTGCTTCACTGGTCTCCCTAACTCCTTGCTGTATTACTGGTGACCATATTCTATGGCAAAGGTCTTCATTTGAGATGGTCTGAAGGGGAGTTTATCCAGGCACTGCTTCTTTTCCAAGTACTTAGGAGGAGGGATATCTCAGTGTCTGAACTAGAGGAATAATTGGACAGTTTTAAGATGAGGATTGTTGTTCTGGTTCTACGTGCATCTCAAGTCCATGACTCCATAAACAGTAAACAATTCAAGCTGTATGATGTACGGCCCCTGGAATATGAGCAGGAGGACTCCTATGGATGAAACTCTCTGTTAACTCCTTTTTCACCCTCTGTTGTTGCAGGTTTTGAATTGACTGAACCAAATCTGCAGGCTCTAACCTTTTCCAGCAACAGCATCACAAAGGAGTGATAGCAAGCTGAGCTTTGGATACCAAGCCAAGGACTCACCATATGGTGTTTTTGTTGCACACGAGGGGAAAGATTGCTTTAAAGACCAAGGGCCGAATTCATCCCTGGCATAACACTACTAAATTCAGTGGTGTTAGATCAAGCATAAAGTCAACAGCAAACTAATTCTATGTGATGGGGAACAGGAGTCAAGGTTGTTTTTTTAATAGCCCAAGGATGTCTATAAGGTAAACTCAGTTGAGGCAAGGGTTCTTTTATGTCTAACTGACATCTGTTCTCAGAAAGCCTGCAGCACACTGGAACTGTTTCCCAACCTTTTTCCTCTCTATAAACACAGTGAACTTCTATGACAGCCAGAGATGGTGAAAAGGCATGTTTCATACAAAAATGGGCACCACAAATGACCCAGGAGATATTATGTAAAATACCCTGTCACTGCTTTAGTGATTTTATATTCAGGAAAGAAATACAAGAAAATCTTCCAACAACCAGTTGTTAATTGTTGTTGAAATGTATTGACACATGACAGCAGATGAATTTTAGCCATTGTTATCACCATGCACACTAAAGAAATTAAACTGGAGACAATACACTCTGAGCTAACTAAGGTACTGACAGTCTAAGCCCCACTTTTACATTTTCAGAGCATTTGATGTGCAGATCAATTAAAGGGCTTATTTCAAGTCATCTTCAAATAGCACAGCAGCTATGACATGCAGAACTTCCATAATGCAGACATTCAGTAAAGTGCACGTTGGTACACTTTTATCTTTACAGCATGTTATCTCATTTTTACAGGGAGATGGTACCAGAATGAATTGGTTGAAATGCAAAAGGTAATTGAGGAACCTGACTTTTAAACTTCATGAGCTATTACATAGATGGGGAAAAAATTGGTTGTTAACATGAGTCAGGTTGTCTAACCCGTCTACTGCTGTGGGTTAACTTTGCAGTACCTGAGAGATTTTAGAGGATATTTTTGAAGCCTGGGATAATGTCTGGTGAAGTTGTACTCAAGGCAATGTAAATCAGCACTTTTTCAACAGAAGACAGTTCACAGCTATAAATCCAAAAAAAATATAAGTGGAATCAGGCCAAATAAATATTTTGTTTTGTATAGCAGAAGATGTTACATAGGTGTTTTAGAACCGAATTCAAGCAGGAAAGTGAGAAGAAAAATAATGTGGCTAAACTTCCTACAATATCAATAAGACCCATCTGCAGAATCAATTTTTTATTGACAGAGCAAAGACAGCTGCGATACAGGTTTCAAGAAGTATAGGTTGCCTTGTGACTCTGGCTGTTTTGAAGTGGCAGAGTGAGTACACAAACTTGAGAGATGAGTTTACAAAGTGATCACTCTCATAGGCTCCTGTGGGAGACCAAAACCGATCCTGGTGGATATAAATTATTCATGCCTTACCAATGTTATTGATTCTGGCCCTAAACCCTGTTTAACCAGAAAAGATAGGACTGACTCAGAAGAGAAAGGGGATACCCTAAAGATGCAGTCTGGTAGAGCAGGACATGCTGCTAGTGTAAGGAGTGAGGGTGAAGGATGCCAGCAGGAAGAGAGCTCATATAAAACCCTGGTATTTTGCCGGGAAGATGAGAAACCCAAAAGCATTTTAGCCGTTAGTGGTTACTTTGCAACTGCCAGGGATCTTTTTTACTCAGCTTCTGACAGATCACCCATGGCAAGAAGCAATTATTAGAGCTGCCTGTCTCTGAACCTAGCAGTCTCCTAACACGGTCTTTCTTGCCAAGTGAAATATCAGTACTGATAGTCCATCTATAGGTTGCTTGATCCTCTGGAGTTCCATTGCTCCCATCTGCCACTGTAGAAGCCCCCCACACAGTCCCTTCCCATTTTCCTGGGGCTGCTTTTTTTCTCATAAGCTCCACTCCAGAAGGTGGCTGTGACTCCCAGTACTGGGCCTGCTTGACTGGCATCCACAGTCCACCTTGCCACCTTTCTCAACTCCACCATTCACTCAAAGATGACATGAAGCACCCCCTTTATCCTAGGTTTCTTAAGTCTTTAGCAGACAGTTTTACCCCTCAGGAAATACCTGTGAGGTGCAGGACCCAGGCAGCCCATGCCATATTGCTAATTGAGACTGAGAATAAGCTGTTGCAGCAGACTTGTACTGACAGAATTGATATCTGTTTGCAGGCTTTTTCCCTGGGCAGCATTTGTGGCAATAAGTCCATATTTTGTCTTATTCAAGGACAGGTGATTTTTATCAGACTCAGGCACTTTGCCCAAGTGCTCTTTGGCCAAATAACCTAACAAGTATGTCTGCACCCAGGAACTCTGCCAGTCTTGCATTCAGTTTGCAGATTGTATGTTCACAGCTGAGATATTGTTGTTGAGAGGTAATAAATACATTTGACAGGTACCTAAATCCACTATAAATAAAGATATTTAGATAGACTTCTTTCACACTCAAGGACTTAGACAACGCTCCTCTGCTGTTTGAGCTCATTAACATTGTGCTTCTCTTGAACCTGCAACATAGAAGATTGCAAGAAACAAGGTCAGACATGTATCAGAGGCAGTTCTCTTTGCTGGAGTCTATCTATGTTCCTTTCTGTATTTTTTTTCTCCTAAATACGTTATTTTCCTCTAGGAAATGTATAAATTTTTCTGCCTAGTTTTACTTTTGAATATTTTCAAAGTCTCTGGGTGTTTTCGTTGTGCCCTTCTCCTCTTTTTCCTCCCATTAGTACGTTTTCTATGTATTCTCTGTATCTTAAAGGCGTTAGAGTTGCTGATAAATCATCGCAGGTAAAGAATGCAACTTAGATGGCACTCTCGAGGAAGAGTCTCTAAACAGGAGAGCTGAGAGCACAGGGAGAGAGAAAACCAAGCAAAGGGTTTGGGATGGTTGATCAAATAAAAAAGTGTATTCTGCCTCCTTGATGGCATCTGCTGAGACATAAAAAAGAATAGAAAACTGTAGAAAAATTCCATGCAGACTGACAGACACAAAACTATTGCATTTCAAAGGAAACGTTTTCACAGCCTACAAGAGGAAGAGGTAGTTGCACAATGCACAGCCCTAAAGACTATGACTAGGGATCCACTCAGTCTCTCTTGAGAATGCATCACTGGTAATTTGAGAACACTTTTTCTTTCTAGCTGCCAGTGACTTTTTTTAATGACTGAGTATGCATTGAAATAAATAAACAGAATTGTTCCTAGGCAGCACTCATAAATCCTCAAGGCTGAGGTACAGCTAGCTAATCCCCATAAACTGTATCTGGACGTTTCCTAGGTCAAGCAACAGCTGCATCTGCATCTCATCGGCATTTCTCACAGTATCTCAAAATTGTCCTCATGGAAGTTTTTTCCCAGGAAAACTTTTCCATGGCAGAAATCCAGTGAGAGTTATTAATAAGAAAAAAAAGTGCAAGGTATTTTGAAGCCATTTCTTGTTACATGTGAATAACTATTAATATATTTTAATTTGTGAAATCACCCTGCACCCTACTCCAACTAATCTTTGGTTGGATTCAGGACTGCAGAGGCTGAACAGCCCATTCAAGTTTCATATCTTTTTATGAAATATTACAGAATATCTTTCACGTAATTAAGGTAAGTATCTCCTGTTGAAGGCAGAACGTGGCCAGGTCTGTGAGTTTACAATAGCATTACATTTTTAATACAGCATCTGTATCTAGAAAAATGTAGAAACAGATTAAGAAATTGAACACAGACTTATCATCATCCTACACATGAAGCTTGGGAGTCATCTTTTCACATGCCCTTTCCTTTCATCATGGTTCCTCTGGCCCAGATTCAGCCATTTGGGGAACCTGGAAGAAGTGAAATTTGATGAAAAACATTCTCTTCAGATTGAGGAGGGGTTATCAATTGGAGTGGAAAATATGCATACCTTTATGCTTTCTAGCAATGGGTAGCTGCCATATTTGCTTCTTCTACTTTTAGTCAGCAATATATGGTCATGGTTTAAGCATCTCTTTCTTGCAAATTTATTTTATAATGCTAGAATTTAAAAGTAACCTAGTATTAAGATGCTATCTGCTGTGCATGTGTTGGCCCATATGAAAGGATTATTTATGTACCTAGAAATTTCTGTGTGTTTCAATATGTGATTTGCTGGTTTTTATTTTTTATCATGTCTGCTTCTGATTCCTGTCTTAATAGTGTATTCTACTTGAAAGAATTGCACTTTTATATGTATATATATATATATATATGTTTGTTTTTACTAAGCCCATTTTAATTCACTGAGGAAATTGTATTCAGGAATAGCAACTGAATAAATGTCATTTTGATTTGTCCTTATAAGTGAGAGAGGTTAAGACATAAGCATTTTATCAGACCATGATTAAGCTATGAGCATTCTGTTTAATTCAGGTTGTTTCAACTTGCTGACAAACCCCTTGTAGACAAACACCTCATTCTTGATTACTTAAAGAAAATATGTTTACTGTAAGGTCATTATCCAACATCCAGTTGTGCTGGTTTTGTCTGGGATAGAGTTGATTTTCTTCACAGTGGCTAGTATGCTCTGCCTACTGCAAATTTAAGACAGAAGTAGCTGTGTCCATTTACACTTCCTAGATGCAGAAACTATGGAACAATGCTATTTTCACCAAATGTCTTGAAAATGAATGAAAAAGGCTGTGGAATCAGATATCTTCATAGTTAACTGAGAAATTGATTCTTTTTCATAGGTTTACATCTAGTGATAGTCATTGGTACTGGAGCATTTAATCATGACCTAAATCTTTTTAGCTTCTTAGCCCTGGCTAGAGAATGAATTTACATTACCAAGAGGAAAAAATACGAGGAAAAAAGGAAGAGAAATTAAGCAGGAGATTATAAAAAGTGCAATGGAATTACAGAACTATAGTCTGGTGCAAATTAGTGCAATATATGCACCTTCAACAAATTCTGTTTTGTCCTTTACATAATTGCTTTTGTTTCTATACTCTATACAATAAACTAGGTTCTAGGTGAGGAAAAATAAGTGGCACATCTACACATGCTAACTCTGTTCCACTGGCTATTGTTTAAAAAGTGGTAAATGTTCTGCTTCAAAAGATTATGCCAATTAAAATGGCATTTCTTTAAATGGAAATCTGAAAGATGAAGCAACATAAATATATTTCTAGAAGGAGGAAAAAAAACCTTTTCTTCAGTCTTTGCTTAATTATTTTAAAATACAGTGGTGGCTGCTCAGCTTTTTGTGCTACATGAGGAGTGAATTTTTTTTTTTAATTATGTTCTTTTCACTTTCTATACTCCCTCTTTTGTCTTCAGTCTTCGTATTGGCAAACATGCATTTGCACAAATGTGCATGGAAATGTTTCCTAGGTGAGGTCACATTATAAAAAAACCCAAACCAACATTTATTACAATATTAACAAGCACAGTTATGCTTAGATTCAGGCAAATTGTGTATTATTCAACATCATAGTCTACCTTAAACTTCAGCTTTTTCCTCTGTTAATTGGTAGGTGAATAACTTTTGTTGTTATTTTCAATACGAGCTATAAAACTTGCCTCCATTAACACCATTTTTCAGTGTTATCTGCATTTCCAGTTTCTATTTTCCTCCTGCAGTGTACAGTTTGTATGTCTTTATAACCATACAGTGTTTACTGCAAATTGTATCTCTTCCCTCTTCCCTCTTATAAGTCACAGATTTCCCAAAATTTTGTCTTCTTTACAGACTGCAGTGTATCAAAGATAATCTGTATATTGGGAAAAGACATCTTCCTAATATATTTGTTGGCAAAAGCACTATTTTTATCTATATGCAAGAAAGTTAATTGTATGACTGGAAAGATGCTTTAAAAATATTATTTGAACTACTTTAATACTCAAACTTGTGTTGTCTTCATTGAAAATGGTACCTCAGCTCCTGTGTCCCATTAGAATGATGAAATAAAAATTGGAAGACAGGAAATACTGTTGTACCTACTTATCTCTCAGAGAAAATAGTTCAGAAAATCATAGAATCACAGAATTGTAGAATGATAAGAGTTGAAAGGGACCATAAATATTGTCTTGTTCCACTTACCACTAGACCAGGTTACCTAGAGCCTGATCCAACCTGGCCTTGAATCCGTCCAGAAAAGACTCATAATGGAACTGTAAAGTTTCTGTTTCTCCTGATTCTCCCTTAGACCTAGAGAGAAAACAAACCATTTTGAAATGAGAGTCAGAAAATCAACATTTTCTGTAATGCCTGTAGAGTTTATAGAATATCTGCTTCTAGTTACCTGGCCAATGAGAGTGGTTTAGAACCCGGAGCACTTCAGGAGAAATATCTAGAAATGAAAACTGACATTTCAACAGAGAAGTACAAAGCAAGACTATTAAGGAACACCAAAGACAGGATCAGCTGTGTAGACAGAGGTAATAGTCCCAAATGGTATATTTCAGACAAACACTTCAAATTGTGTCAAATTTATCACTACTATGCCATTAAAGCACTGCATAGAGAAACTACTGATTCCAGCAAGTCCCCTAAATTGCACTCAGACAAGATCATTTTCTTTCTCCTTGCAAAAGCCTTTTTTGACTTATATGAATTAATATGTTTTTTTCACAGATTTGTAACCACACACCAAATTGCATAATAATCTATTGAACAACTTTTCTTGTGATACTGTGCACAGGCCAAAAACTCCTAAGATACTTGCCAGGCTACTGTGCAGAGAGTCTGTCCACCAGTAAAGAAAATTGGTGAATAGTTTGAGAAAGAAGACAAAAGCTGGCTAAAATTAAAACCAGCTATTTCAGGAGCACATAGAATTTCTGGTAGTCAAAACTGCATGTCAGGTGTAGCAAACTACAGCAATCCTAGAGAAGAGCTGAGTACACAGAGGTGGTCTGGAACTCGTATCTTACTTTCACATTTACTACCAAGCATATACCATGTTATACTTCCAGAACAGAGCAGTTTGTGCTACAGATCAACCCTGCTATTCACTGAAAATAAATGTAGACATGCACAGAATCATTTATTCTTCAGCACATAATATTCTCACAGCACTTCAGCTGCCCTAGCAAGTGGCTGAACCAACAGTGCTGACAGGACCATAAAGTTTGTCATATATAAAAATCCATGGTACTGCTCCTCAAAAAAACCTCTTGCCAGCAGCTGTTTGCTTGACAATCCTGGCATTGTAGCATGCCAAGAAAGTCAGCTAACAATACAGCCAAGCATCTTTGGTTGCTAATGCCCATTCCATACAGGGTAAAACTTCTCAGCTGCCCACCATTCTGCAAAGCTAGAATTCTGCCATTAAGTCTATTCCTTGAGTCTCAGACATCTCAGACACCTTTAAGTTGTTAATTTCTGATGAATTTCCTTACCTTTCTTACCGACGATTGTACTATATATTACTTGAATATATATCTATGAAATGTTGATGAATCATGAAGAAAAGTCTTGCAGAGAGATGGAACAGTGACTTTAATACTACAGATTGTGTGCACCTGTTTGTATGATTTAATTTTTCAAATAAAAGTTAATTTTTCCAGCATCAGTTTGCTCCTGTTGTGACACATTTGTTGCTAATTGGTTTGTTTTGCGGTGTTTTTTGTGTAAACCCAAACCCACGGTTTTCACCAAGCCTACTGCTGCTTATCTTTATGAATCATTTCAAAGAATTTCATGTAATTTTTCTTTTTTTTTAATGCTATTGAAACTGCACAGTAAAAAAACAAAAACAATTTTACATTTTCATCTTTATTTCCCTCTGGCCCAACAAACATCTTAATAAAAATATGTTTCAGACACCTCTGCATCTTCCCTACCTGCTTTCTTCTCATACTTCTGTGTTCTGTAGACCTTGTTTACTACTCTCTACCACTGTCACAGGATACTTTTCAAAAGATAGTAAAAAATTTCACCTGTAGCTTTCCAAATATATGGCCTTAGCTTCATACGACATTAGATCACCTTTACCTCTTTCTTCTAAGTGACATAAAGTGAAAGGGTCTCATCAGGTCCTGATTTACTTATGAATGCAGTCTAAATCATGTAATCCTTGGCAAATTGCTGAGCCCAAGATTAAAGCAGAGACTACTCTGCTCAGCAAGACTCTGTCTGCAGTGGGAATTTGAAAAGTACAAGCCAGACATCTCCAGACATGCACTGTAAAAATCTTCATCAACATAAAATTTACATATCTGCTGAATAAAAATCCCCGCCTGCCTTACATCAGGTGCTGCTGCTGTTTGGAGGAATGCTGCTGTCATGAACAAATGCACAGATGAAGGGTCTTGGAAAGCAGCAGAGTCAGAAATATTTTAAATTAATTTTTTCACAGAAGTCTTGTCTTTTCTTCCAACTAACGGAGCTGCTGGTAGTGTCCACGTGCTATCATCCACCTTTCTGCTACATAAGCTTAAGCATGTGGCCATTCCACATTCTACTTATTCCCATACATCCATAGATAAATAAATAAATCTATTTTTATATAATATAAATCTCTAAAAATTCAAAATGAGAGTGAAAAATGCCTGAACACTGTTTTATCACAAACTCCAGTAATTATGTCTGGGAATGTGAATTTATTAAGGAGTATCCATCACAGAACCACACAATTTCAGACTGTCTGAGATTTGAAGGGGTCCCTATAAATCATCTGGTACATGAAGTTACAGGCAGGATCAGCGAGATCAGGGCCACGTCCAGTCAGGTTTTGAGCATCTCCAAGGAAACCTGACAGCATCTTTGGGCAATGCGTATCAGGGTTCAACCGTCTTCACAGAAAAACAGCTTAAATGAAATTTTTTGTATTTTGGTTTGTGACCATTGTCTCTTACCCTGCCTGTGGATAGCATGAAGGAGAAGATGACTCTGTCTCATTTATTCCCTCCATCTTCACCAGCTACTTACACACAGTGATAAGATCCCTGCAAGTACTTTTTTCTCCAGGGTAAGCAGTCCCAGTACTCAGCCTCTTCCTGACACATCCTCAGATGCTGTATAAGGCTGAGATGCTCAGTTCCTTCTTTGTTTCAGTCTTCACCAACAAGGTCTTCTAGAGCCCTGTGGTTAGGGAAAAAGAGTCCAGGAGAAGAGCCACTAGCTGTAAATAAGGATCTATTTGGTACTGCCTCGAAAAAATTGATATACACTAGTCTATGGCCCCCAATGGAAGACAGCTAAGGTGCTGAAAGAGATAGATGGCATCCTTGCAAGGCCAGTTTCTATCATCATGGAAAAGTGATGGAGAACAGAGGAGATCTCTGACAGCTGGAGAAAGTCATCACCATAAGTCATCAAAATTGTGACTTAAAAAGGAAAGGCTTCCATTGAAACTTTTAAATTTTTTCCTCTGATATGCTTATAAATTGCCATAGAAATTGCTTTTTAGCAAGCAAGTAAAATCTTTATAATTTATTTATTATTCTAACATTGATTTAGACATCAGGTGAACATCCTTAGCTGCTGGTATTCAAACTCTCACCTGAAGACCTTATTATAATGGTATTGCATCAAAGCTTTTTCATATGTTGGCAAAAAGTTTCTGTGGTCACATACATCTCTGTAGTTCCAGCATTTGCTATTTCTCACATGCAATGAAGTGGAATATTTTAGGAAAATTACAAACTGCATCTGTTGAATGCAAGTTTTTCCCACAGATTTTGAGTCCTCATACATTCCCACATTCTTTTATCAGTTTTGCCTGCAATTGAAAATAAAGTTGTTTTTGTACACTGAAATTTACTCATTATCTGCCCATTTATTTAAGAGAAAGGGAAATCATTGAAAATTTGACAGAAAATAATTTTAATTCTGAATCCTGAGATCTTTGTACATTACAACAGCTTGGCAAAGTTCTGAGTTATAGTTCTTTCCAGATCATTTCAGATCATTACATGTAGTTTTGAAACACTTCCTGAAGAATAATCTTGCATGTCTTCAAAACGTATGAGGTTTCTTTTATTAAAATTGTGTAAAAGTTAAGATACTCCAGCTTTAATGTGTTTTTCCAATATAGCATTTCTTTATAGATTATAATTATTTTTTAATAATTTCCGATGTGTCGCTTTGCGAATGGAAGTTTCCAGTCCCCAAAAGATAATTTCAAGATATTCAGGTGACCATATTAACATCATTGCAGCTTTTCTTTGGTTTTCATATCTAATGCCACATCCACAAAAGAACTCTTAATTTCATGAACCTCTGCATTAAACCAAATTTTTAACTTGGGGGCTAATAACATTTATTCACTGCTTGGTATATGAAGAGGCTTGGGAAACTTGTAAGGGGAATCATTGCAACTAGCATGTCAGGACATCCATGGCAAATTTGGATTCATTGACCAGACCTTGTACTTAATTTCTTTCAAAAAGGAGCAAGATCAGTCATTCTCTTTTCGGTGGTGCTGTCCCTTTGCAAATATTGGTTATAACAGAGAGTGTGTGGGAGATTTGGGAATAGAGAAGCAGGAACCTAGGAGGCACTGGATAGTCTAAAACTGTGTCTAATGAGCTGGCTTCTATGGTAGAATTAATGTAGAAGGTGCCCATTACAAGACTCCTGATGTTCAATTGAGCTACAGCCTAGTCCTGTTAAGAAGGTGTGGCACCAAAACAGAGTTATAGTTTCCTAAGGAGTGTATCTGAAAAACACCGTTAGTAATTATGGATGGACTTTGTGAATTTCTGTTTTGAATCCTTACCTAAATTCTGCTCATGTTCTACCTCCAAAACATAAAATTGCTTTTACTTTAAAATGTCTAACTCTTGATTAGAATTCTGTCTTTATAAGGTATTTTCATTTGAAGGAAAGCATTTTACTCCCCTGGTTTTGTTTCCAAACTATTTTTAACCCTTCCCAAGATCACTAAAGGGAGCATTTTCCTTCAGAGTAGAAGAAAGCAAACTGCTCTGTTTTGTTGATTATTAATTTGTAGAGAGCAGCAAGAAGCCGTCACTTACTGAATGTTCATGCATTTTACAGGTCCTTGTGGTTTTTCACTCCACCTTGTTCACTTTCCTATCTTGCCTGGAACTGATGGCAATATTCCAGAATAAATACCAGTGTTTGCTGATTGCCATTTCTGGTGGCCATCCATGAATTAATATTTAATTAAAAATTCCTTCACATCATTATTATGTGTATTATGCAGTGTGGCACTGTAACAAGAACAGCTACTGCCAAAGACATTAAAGATGCACATAAAATGCTTATTTTTTTTTATCAGAAACTTGTCCTCTTTTGGTTCTTCCATGTCAATCAAAATGGTGCTGTTTACTGACTGTGTTAAAAAGTTGCTGAAGAGACAGCTTCACATCTGTTCTAAAGTAAAATGAAATTCAAAGAAAAAAGAAAAAAGCCCTACAATTTACACTGATATGTTCTATGAACATTTTGAAACAAAGGTGTTCCTGGTCGCATACAATCATGCATCTACACAACTTTCTAACACTGTAGGGCAAATACGTACTGTATTCTATGTATATACATTTACGAGGTATGCTGAAGATGAATAGTCTATATAAGTGACAAGATTCAGGAATTTGAGTTATTCTTTTGATATTCCTCTGAAAAAATCAATGAACATAAGTAGAGATCAGCTTAAAATTCCTTTGAAAATTAGAGTACTTTGGGGTTTCAAATGAGACGAGAAATATTTCTTGGATTTACATAGCAGAAGCCTGCTTCCAAGGCAGCTGCAGATATCAAACAGAATATAATTAGGGTGAATTAAATCATTCTAGGGCAATAATATCACATTCCCTCAATGAAGAAACAAACTATTTTAAAATAGTTTTCCTAATGAGTTATTTTTCTATGCTGCTTCTCAAAGACGCCTATTTAGGGACCTTTTATGTTGCAATATGGTGTGCAGTGCTTTACCCAGAAATCACTTTAAACACTTTGTATTTCTCCGATGAAATTGTTTGGAGGATCAATAGAAGATACTTTAACAGGTAAGGGGGTTTATAGTTGCTATTTTCTTTTCTTGTTTTATGAAGGCTATTATAGAAACTCCCTTTGGGATGCTCAGTTTAAAAATTACAGAAACTAATACTGCGTGAGATGCAGTTCTGGCTTTATTCCTTTACATGGCTTTCAGATTCTTAGGTCAAAAATTTAAAAGGGTTTGTAAAGGTTTTAAATAACTAAAGAGAGATTTGCAAATCTCTGCAATGATTATGAAATATGAGCTCCAGTATAATCATCCAAAAAGCAGTATGGAGTAAAACCAGACAAGTTAAGGAAATGGTGAAAAGGCTGTCCCTCATGAACTGTGTAGGGTTTTTGTTGCACACCGTGTTGGTGTTATTTAAGGCACAATTTCTGAATGGCTCCATTCTCTGTGTCTTCTCTAAGAGGCAACGTTTGAATTGATGTACTTATATACTCATGACATCCTCAGATTTTTTTGTTGCTCTTCTCTAACCCTAAAGTTGTATCTGCCCCACAAGGTGGCTGAAGGGTAGCTTGAGAGAAGGATCAAACCTGCTAAGCTCTTGTGCCAGCAAATTCTCATTCCATGTAGCCAGCCTGTTGTAGCTCTGATTTGAAATGTCCACCTGGGCTTGGGGCTATGTTCAGGACATAAGCTGGTGAGCCCAGCTGGAGAGCAGCCTGCCCCACCAGTACTGCCTCACAGCCCACAGTAAGACAGCTAAAAGGCAAATCTAGCACAAGAGCTTGAGCTTTTCCCCGTCCCGAGCATGGTGCTTGGTTTAAATCCAAGGCGAGAAAAAACATCTGCATGGGCTTTGATCCATCCTGAATGACCACGTGGGCAAACTCCTACTGGTTCCCCACAAAGCAACTTATTCCAGGGATCTGGTTTAGTCTGTTTCTCCCAGCAGCTCAGCTAGAGTGCTGGCATGTGTAGTCTGCATCTGTGAGGTTTTCAGGCATTCGGGGAAAATGTACCTTTTCCTAACACACAAGTTTCTCAGACAGAAAACAAAACAGCCCAGCATTTCCCAAGGTGCCCCTTTAAAAGCCCACAGTAGGTCAGAGTATGGATCCTTTGTACTCTCAGTTGCCTCGTCTGCCTGTTCATGTGGCTGGAAGCACTAAGAGACTAGAACACTTTTCTGTGAGCAGTCAGTACAGATGCATATTCTTAGAAATAAAGTTGGTAAAACTTTACAGAGGAAAATCTTGAAAAAACACTGTCTTAAGATAACAGACTTTATGAAATTTCTTATTTTTTTGCTTTGCTTTCTTTGATCAAAAGGTTTTACAGAAAACTACAGGGGTAGAAAGTTGTGGATGAATCTTTTTCAATTTTCAGTTTGTACTGTTGCTTCTAAATTCTTTTAACAATTAGGATATGACAGATTCCTAAAATGACTGTGTGCTTTCTTAGGCTTGCCACAACTCCTTTTTTCAGCACTCTTCACAATTTCTTTTGTGCAGGAAGTAAACTATGGTTACTTTACCTTTCCCTCTCCTTTTCCCGTACATCAAAAAAGTAACATCAAATAGCAGTAGACCAGCATTAGAAAAAACAGCATTTACCTCTCATCTCACCACAAGATGATCTGAAGGTTCAGATCAGCCACTATCTCAGAGCTGTGAGCAGTGAGCAATATGTTCGCTTAAACATATTTAAGATTTGCTGTTTCACAAGATTATTCTACTTGAATTATTATATTTGGGAAATTATTATTTCCTTCAGTTCCTTGCACTTTTCTAGTCCTCCATAGGAGTGAGTCCTAGGGTAGATTCCTCAGAAAAACAAATGAGCAATAATTTACCTAACAATACCATTGTAACACAGAAAATTGATACTGCTTGACAAGAATTGGCTTTTATTGACCTGTAGTGACCTAAGAAAAATGAATCTGCCTGTGCAAACTCTTCCACAGCTGTGTGTGGAGTCTGATTTTTTTTTCAATTATTTTTGGCCAGTCTCCATTCATGAAAATCTGTTTGAAATTTAAAAAATCAATTTTTTAGGAAATCTACAAAAATCAATCCCCCCCAAAACAAGAACAGCATTCGGTCAAATCATTTTAGCCATAGAAAGACGTCTAAGCTTTATTTAGTCGAAGGGTTTAGGACACTGGGAAAAACTACTGAGATGAAAATAAACACAACTCTTTTTTTTTTTTCTCAGCAACATATTGTTGTAGTAGCTGTTGGGTAGTAAGAACAAGAGCTGTCTTAAAGAACTATAAAACAATTCTCATCCTCAGAAATAACCATTTTCATCCACTTGCGTTAATAATACTCTTGTGCAATGGCACTTGCACTTCATGGGATATATTTTATCATAACCTGACCAGAGACATTCATGATTCATCTGCACTGGTTTATATAGATTTTACCTATGTGTGATGTTTTCATGATCATTGCGTAAACCGATGGATTATTTCCTGTGTCATGGCTGGAATATCGCTGTCGTTGAAGGCAGTACCTAACACAATAAACCAACAGAGCACAGCTCAGGAAGCAGAAGGAAATGTCAGAGCAAGGCAGTAAAATGGTGCATCTGCAGAGACATAACTATGATCGATACACAGGCTTTCAACAAGGGAGTTTTCATCCTGTGACCTCGCAGAATGAGAATGGCCGTCTGAAAACCAAAGAGCTGGAAAAAGGAAGATTTTTTCATTTCTTGAGGGAAGTGACCCCAGAAATTATATACTTTATGTTCAGTTTCCAAGCACAGTCAATCCCAGGTGAAATATTTTTTTAAGGATATGAGTGACACCTAGTTCCCAAGAAATGCGCTTAGGACCACAGGGAAAGGGTGGAAGGCCTGGAAGTCTGATATAAATAGCCAATAAAAAGGACAAGGGTTTTTTCTAAAGGAAAAATGTGTTCGTTTCACAGAGTTTCATCACTTTGAAAGTGGACACAGTGAATAGCTGACTAATAGTAAAGCATTAAATTTTAATTATGATGTGGTCAGTATGGGGATTCAGATATGCAGCAATTATGAATCCAGTAAGTCTAAAACAGACCAAAATGTATGCATATATATGTATAAACACATATATACAAGCACATTTAAAATAAACACGACAAAGTAGTTGAGAGTCACACTTGCAGCAACCAGAATAATAACATTAGACCTTCACTAAACAGCTATTTTCCAGCTTTTTCATATCACATACATTCAGATTGCTTTAGAAGTCACTTGTCTATAGAAAAATAGGGATTCAAAATTCACAACAGCAGTGGAGAAAGAGCAAAAACAATCTAAAGAACAAAGAAACAGCAAGAGAAAAGAACCCATAACTTCAGTCATGGTTTTGGTCCAAACTATTTGTCTGCTTCATTCAGTTTTGAATGAGTATACAGAATTTTTTTGAGATTTGGGGGTCAGCATCAGCACTGTAACTCCATGTTCTCTTTTTTTACCTTTCCTTCCTTCTTCAGATTCTGTCCTTTCCACATATCTCCAACAGGTCCAAAAGTGAACCCAAGGTTTTTATAATTATTCACCTATTCTACCAAGAGGCGTACCCACCCTTTCTCCCTTGTGTGGTGCAATTAGTGAAGAGCCAGCCCTGGTGTGCCCTGGCAGCACTGGTGCCTCAAGCTCCATGGTGAAAGGCAGCCACCGAGCAGCGGCAACTCACAGGTCCTGCTGGAGACACCCGCGTGGTTGGAGTGATGGTGCTGGGGAATTCATTCAGGGAGGGACAGACAGATTTGTGTACGATTTAGCTAAAACTGGGATTAAATAAGGTCAGTAGTGTCTGCTTGTCAGATTCTTACTGGATGAATGCATGATATTAGAAATACTTAACACCTGTGTAACTGTTACAATAGGAACACAGGAATTAGCTCAATCTATTCATTGTCTACAAATTTTTAAGGATTACTCAGCTTGTTATTTCAAAGAAAAGCAATGTCAGGATGATAAAATCTTATTATGAGCTATTACATAAATTATCATGCTGTGAAGATAAGGTCTCATTGTTTGGTTTTCCATCCTTCATTTCCTGTACCAGCTCAGTATGCTAGTACCAGACCTCAGTAAAACCATAATGTTTAAAGACACCAGTTTTGTTCCTAGATCTGAATTTGTGATTCACGTTTTTTACTTTTGTTTTTTTCCTCTTTCACTTGCAGTCTCTGAGATTTCTGACATAACCCTTGAGATGGAAATGTTTCTGCTAAGCTTATAAATTAGTTATTACCTTCACCCAGCTTCACTTCATCAGTTCCAGAAGCTCCTTGAGTGTGGTGTACTGAGAAGTGTATTGCACTAGATTTAGAAATGCCACAGGGCACCTCAGACTGCATTTCTGTGACCATCTGACCAGTCTGCCTAAATTTAATCAGGTAAAACTCAATATGCCTCTGCATTTCACAACCAGAGAGAGGAAAGGAAGAAGCTTCAAGTACAGATAAATCATGATGCAGCCTTCAATTTCATGGATGTCACCACCAAAGAGACACAAGTCCAAGTAAATGACATCAATTGTTTTTTCCTGATCCACCAGCATTGTAACTCCATTTTAGAATGCCACCAAATTTGTCAGTTGTGATTTGTCCTTTGTGAAGCCATGTTGGCTGTCACCAATCACCTCCTTGTTTTCCATGTGCTTTAGCATGGTTTCCAGGAGGATTTGCTCTATGATCTTGCTGTGCATAGGGGTGAGACCAGCCTGTAGCTACCCAGATCTTCCTTATTTCTCTTTTCAAAAATGGGGGTTATAGCTCCGCTTAGTTCACTACTTGATTATTGCATTCTTCATAACATTGCATAATAATTTTTGGATTATATTTAAATTGATAATCTCAAAGTTTTTTTAGCTCTAATTCAGGAGATTTTGCTAGGAGAAAACATTTTAAAATTACCACCCCATTTTACTGTAATTGTAGATAAAGGACATCTCTGACCCCCTGGTAGCGATTTTGATTAGATTTCTGCATGCCAGAGAAAATACAAATGAATAAAATATGCCATTGAAACCATTGAGCCAGAGTGGGCTGACTGACCCACATGACTATGGGCAGGCTAGCTAGACATCAGCCCTGGGGAAAGTAATGAGAGAGCTCATATGGGCTCCAAAAAATACTGAATATAAAGAACCGTAATTAATAAAAGACAAAGAGTAAAAATATAATGCAAGCAATTGACATGCTTTCCTAGAAAATGTATCTTGTCAAATGATTCTGTTTAATTATCTGAGAAAATTACAGGTTTGATTATTAGAGGTAATGGCACCAGGCATCTGACATACAAGTACCCTGTGTTCTGATATTAAAAATAGGAATTTCGGATTTCAAATGCTGTTCCCAGATGGAATCGCCAGGGAATATGGGCAAGGTTCCCCAAAGGCTTAACAACCTTCAACAATTTCTAGTCTTTATTCAGAGTAAATATGAAATAATACTTATTTTTAGTTATAAAATGAATAGACCACATTGGAAGTCTAATAATTCCCCATTAATACGGAACAGCCATGCAGATAAATTGGAGCCTTTGCTAATTTGTCAAGCAAAATGTATGTTTAACGTAGCCAGTTTCAAACTTTCACATCTAGAAAGACATGACAGCCATACTGGAGGAGTCTATGAAGGGAAGGAGTGAGTCTAAGACAGATTTACAAATCTCATGGACCAAAGAGAACATGAACTTCCAAGATGAGGAATAAACAAAAACAGCATAAGAACTATTTCATTGTACAAATAGACAGCAGTAAATAAGTTGAGGAAGGCAATTTGTAAGTATGGTACAAAAAATATGCAAGTTGTATTTTAAAAACATGTACAAAGATGAAAAGTAGTTACAACACACACATACACACACACCAGTTCCTGAGAAATAGTTTAATAAAAAAATCAAACCAAAAAACAAGGAATACAGGATCCTAAGGGTCTTCTGAAACAAAAATCTAGGGTTAAAATTTGACAGTTATTTCCTTATTTGTGACTGCAAATGTGACTCAGCAGTGTACAACATATTGAAGGGAAAAAAAAGCATTCACTATTTAATGTCTTATTCAGTGGAACAATTAATTAATACACAACCAGTAAGTTTAACATCTGTGGAAAAATATATAACCCAAAGGATATAGGAGATAAAACTAAGTAATCTAAAGGGTTCCTTCCTGACTTAAATAACATGATTTGTTATGTCAAATTAGCCTCACTGACTGGACCTAGCAAAATGCAACTATCCATAGACACCAAATTAATTTTAGAAAGGAACTATAATCTTCTTAGTGGGAAGGAAAATGGAATGTAGATAGTATAATTGAAATGACAGAAACAAACCCCATAAGCTAGTGAATAGCTAAAGAAATGATTGGCAATGGGTATTCTGCCTATTTTCTTGATCTAGCTTTGATTCTTACATTATTTTTATCTAGAACATTTGGTATACTAATATGAATTATTATTATCTAAGAAAAATGTAGACATACAGGAATTTATAGAATGCAGGCTTCTGCAGAATGACTATTCACAGACCACAGGTATTATTTCAAGAGATAAAAGGAAAACTCATTCCAAAGTAAGCAAGATTCATGTACTCATCCTGCTTTCTTCTAAGACTGTTTCCTGACAGGGAAAGAAAGCATCTGCCTACTTCAGCTTTACTAATGTTTATTTTAGCACATGTATGAGGCAAGTACTCTTTTCCAAGAGTATCAGGTTTAAAGATTTGTTACTTTTTGTGAATGTTTGTTGACATCACTAAAAAGTAACAACTGTGGTCAGCTACTAAATAAACACTTAGGATTATGTGGCTAAAGCGCTCCACTATTGAGTTTATTATTAATAAATGGATTTGTAGCGTCTCTCTGGGCTGTACCACTAGGGTAAATAATTGTCTGGTTTTCCTTGCTGGCTGTCTTGAGTGCTTCACTGTGGCACATTTTATTATGTTTTCCTTTTTGTCTCACTCCAAAGAAAGATGGGATGGTTCCTGGCTGCAGAACTGAGAACTCCTGTGCTAGACCCATCCCCAGTCTACCTTACTGATGCATGTCTCCTACCATGTGCAAGAAAAAGATTTTTTGATGGCTCCAGTGCACTTTACACATAGCAGATGAATGATTTTAACAGTGGCACCTTCCTGAAACCTACATTAAAAAAAAAAAAAAAAAAAACCTCAAACTGTTTCTACATGGTTTGATTTTTTGTATTTGCTCATTTTTCTTCTCCTTATGGATGATTTTGCTCTTCTCCTTCCCTCCCCCACCTCCTGCTTCCCCTCTTCTTTTGAAAACACAACATCCCAGTTACAGGTGTCAAGATAAAAACATGTTCTAATTGAACAGGAAAACAGAGCAAATGTAGGTTGTTACCAATAGTAAATAGCACCTGATATGTACCCTTTCTGCCAGGATTATTCTATTTCTTGGCAGGATGATTCAATTTCTTGGCAAGATTGCAGCTTCCACTTCTTATCAGCTTTGCCACTCTCAGAAAAAATGCACAAAACAAAAAAAACCACACTACCAAAAAGGAAGGAATGTTTCAAAACAGGGGCAGGTATTTCCATCCTTTGAGATCATAGAGTAAGAGCCATTACACCTTTTTCCATAGCTTACTTCCAATGGCTCTTAGCCTTCTACATTTTACACTAAATTATGTAGAAGGTCAGAGTACTATTGAGGATCTGAAGAATCAATAAATGCTTTAAATTATTGTCCAGGGTTGATTTAGAAACAAAATAATAAATGAAGTTCATAGAGCATTCATATGAGATGAAAAGAGCCCCTTCATCTTCAGCTTCTTTTTTAAATCAAGAATCTTCCATTTTTCTTTTAAAAGTTTGTTTATCAGCATAGAAGACGAAGCACTGGAGGGAAGCAGAGGCAACACAAGTAGGAGGATATAGGAGGGTTAAGGTTCTGAAGTATCCCTTACCATAACATCCTTAACATGACAGAAAACAGGTCACCAGAACACCTGTTCTTGTTCCTGAGGATATCTTACCCTTTCACAACTTTTCGCCTTTCAGATTACTACTGAAAGTAATCTGAAAAATGTAAACATAACATTTACTTTATTTATTACAAAAGTAAGATATTGTTCATTCCTTCTTGCTGACCTCCAGGATCAAAAACTCACATGTCTTTCTGTGTTTGACAAGTGTAAAAAAACCCTAGTATTAAATTTTTCTCTATATACATATTACATTTTATCCAGAATGTGCAGCTTCATCAATGTATAACATGTGCCAAATGCAGAACTATTTCCGTTAACACCGAAAAAATGAATCTCCCAATTCATGGTTGTAAGATTCACTTTAGGAATATAAAGTCAGATTGATGTGTAGCAAGTAAATATAATATAAAATTAATTTCTTCATGTAATCATATAATGTAAAGCTGCTGAAATGTAATAACTTCTCTTGGTTTGGGTCTCTTACAACATCCTCAAAGACCAAAGCACTACCAACTTTCAATAACAAAGGAAATATTAATTTAAATCTTTCAGATGGAGACAGAGGAGGACCATCTTCTGTTTTCAAAAGACAGACATCAGCATATTATTTAAATGGCTAAAATCACATTTTTGTCACATTCTGTGAAATATTTTAGTTCTTTTGCAATAATGAGATCAGTTTAAAGTGTAAGATATAAAACTTCAATACAACTACAAATCTAATATATTCAAAATTTTCAATGTATCATTCCATCAAAATTTTTTTCTGACTCTCTCTGTTAATTAAGGATATTGTTAATTAAGGATACAAGAAAATGACATTCAAAAGTGCTAATTACCTAAAAGCTGTTCAAATAATTATGAAAACCTCCCTGAGAAGCTCAAGGGATGTGTATAATTACACTTACCATGGATCTCCTAATTGACAGGATCCTCACCTCCTATGGATTGTGTTGTGTATCTTAACTAGTGAGTCCTGAGCCCATAAGTCCAAATCACTGCTGGAGGGAATATGTATACAAAAGCACCAACTTTTTTTTAAAAGCGATTGATTATCAAATTTAAAATATTTTTTAAAATAAAGTAAAAATAAGTTTTTGTTATATTTCACTTTTGCTGGGATTCTGATTATTGTGCAATATAAACAGGCATATATTAAAAAGAGTTCTTATGATACATGAGGTGGTTGGCATGCCTGAAAATAGATCTGATACCAACAAATCCTTTTACCAGACTAATTATGGTCAGGGCACCCTGCAGGAATTAGAAAATTGGAAGCAGCAAGATTTGAAACAGAAGAAATAGCAATAAATTATTAATTAGGCAAGATTATTTCTTTTACATGGCTATGTTTACAAATAAAACCTGTAGACTACAAGTAGAGCGAAAACACAGAGCTATGCCCCAAGCCAAATCTTGTGAAGAAAATCGCAGATTTTACGTCACAGACTAATAACATGAAATGCTTACTGGCCAAGGAATATGCTCCACTTACATACATGTTGCAGAAAAATGTCTGAACTGTTCAAAGGAAACTCTCCTGTCTTTACCAAAATTTTTGACAGAAGGTCTAGGAAAATGAAATTTACCTTTCCTTGTTTTGTTCGTACAGCATGCCTGAAAATGCTTTAACTTATCTCTCTAACCCTAGCTGGGAAAGCAGGTACATCAGCAGCACATCCCACGCTCCAGGGTAATTCCAGGACCTGTTAAATTAAGGGTCATTCAGTTCCGACACAAGGACCTCCTCCCTGCAATGAAAACAGGGATGAAGGAGCTCAGTATCTTCCATACGGGCGATGTCCCCCCATGCATGGCATGGAACAAGTTTGCAGCCAGCAAGTACAGCCAGACCTGGGAGATGTCAGGCACTGCCAGGGCTCTCAGTATATATGCCAGCCACGATTTCATACACACTTAGCATTAGTCCTGCACAGTATTTATTGCCTCTAGACTTACATCAGACACTCTCAGTTTGGAAACAGAGTCCTGAGACACTGTCTTTTCGATTAATGTGAAATCTCCACAGTTTTCAGAAACAGCTGGGAGAAGATGTTTTGTTCATATGAATAATTAAGCCCCGGTAGCTTCATTTTGCACAAAGCAGGCAGCCCAATGGCCAATATTATCCCCAGGGTTGAAGGTCAAACCCTGAGGCCTTTCATTATATTCATTAGACCATGCTAATGGTCGTGCATAAAACCCCAGTGGCCGTGCTCATCACCAAGGTGCAGAACTGTGGTGCTGTAATTAGTGACTGACCCACCAGTGGGGCAGCTTCTCAGACAGAACTAATGGTCATTGAGCCTCCACTCTCAGCAGACTAACCTGTCCGAGTGAATGAGCTGACCCAAGAAATTTCCAACCAGTTTCTCCATTTTTGACTCATCTTTACAATGCACTGCAGTCCAGGAACACAGCTTCTTTGAAGAAAACTTTGTTTCTCTGCTGATGCTTTTTTACTCGCTCTCCTATTACTATTATTGGAGAACTAATGTGAGAAATCCTCTCCTTGCACTGAACTTTACAACGTGGACCTGTGAGAGATCCAAACACAAATGCTAGGCAAAGGTGCAGGAGCAGAGCAAGTACACAGGCACATTTCTGCTGCCTCTAGCTCTCAGTAGTTTGGAAGTTAAGGACTTCCAAAGCTAGAGATTGTATATTTGGGTTTATACTGCCTTTGATGGATTTTTTTTAAAAAAAAATTATTCCAAAAGTATGTCTAATCATCTTTTGAAATCACATAAGCTTTTAGCAACCACATCCTCTGGCAATGGGTCAGTAATTAGATATTTACGGAAATTTTTATGGAAAAGAATGGAGTTTGTTTTTAAACTTTCTGCATGAATATTGACATTACTACCTCTAGAGTTTTACTGCTCAAAATGCTGCTAAAGTATTTCCTATGATCTCTATTTTATTCCTGATTTGAGAAATTTCTGTCATTTTGGAGACATTCCTGTTTCTTTACTAAGGAACTTGATCCATTTCAGGCTTCCTGAGAAGACAGGAGACAGAGTTCTATAACTCTGACCATCCTTCTTGTTTGTCTTTCTGCCTATTTCACTTCTGCTTCATTTTTTTTTACCCGAGTTCAGAAAAGCTTGGTATAAAGATGTGACTATACCAAAGAGGTATTCAGTGGTACAACTACTTATCATTTTCGCTCAATCTTTTTCTTAAGACATTCTACTACTCTCTTTCTACAGCTTCTAAGGACAGAGATAATGTTTTTGAATCCTATTCAAGATGTCTTAAAGATCTCCTTTCAAAGTTGTAATGGTTAAGTTAAAACTCATCATTAGGCATCTATAGTTTATCTTCTTTTTCTCTGAGAAAACTTACTTTGTGTTTATCAATTTGGAATTTCATCTGCTACTTCACTCAGCATCATGAGATAAATCAATCTTTCATTAATTTAATGGCATATAATAGTGTTGTAACCAGAAGATCAATCTAAATAGCATAAAAGACCATGGAAAAACTACTTGACAATTCAACTGAACCAAAATTAAATATATTTTCCCAGTTAGTGTGTTTTCACACGAAGAACAATTAGCTGTATCTTTAAACTTCAATGAAGTTTTGTAGTGTTAAGGAGATTATCTTTGAAATATCTCCTCAGTTTGTATTTTAATGGAAAAGATGATGTCAGCTGAGATGTTTCATTAGCAGTTGCTGCATTTGAAAGCAAAGAAACATCATGCAGGATTCCCAAAGGCAGGATTCCTTGCCTTGATGGAACCCATATGATGTGCTTCAGGACACCTCCCTACATCTATGGCAGACATGCAGCAATGGCAAAAATAAATTAGGACAGGTCCTTTGATGATTAGGGAAGTTAATTTTATTTCTATTTTATTTCACAAATTCTGGCTGTTGTGTGTGTTTTCTCTTGTGAAATGGGAGAAACAAGGCATAAATAATTATGCCCTTAATCTAAAAACAATGTGCTAACAATCACATACAAATCATCAAGCTGGTTAACGGACTCCTCATTTATTCATAAGCATAAAGGAAGATTAAGCAATCCTCTTCATAGCCACAAAACTACCCTCTCCCAGTATAATATTGATGGTATATTTTGAATATTGACTTTATTACAGATGAGTCACAAATCCATTATGCATATGCTTCTGAGGAGATCTAAGGCTTTTTTTTTTCTTCAGTCCGATAGGAAGAGGTTTCAACATCTCTCATGAGGTTTTCAGTAATTCAAAAAGTCAGGATCTGGTAACCTTAAATAAAGTGCTCAATATTTGTCTGCAAAAACGAGTCTGCCTGTAAAATTAGTACTCAACACTGCTGTCACTGCATGGATGAGAAAAACCTGAGAAACATGAGAAAAAACTATGTTCAATGATCAGTCATTTCAGTCTTTCTAATTCTCCTTTAGGAAGGTTTTATTTTAGTTAACCTCATCTTTTGCAGGTTAAGAAAAAGACAGTGTTCTGACAAAATGTGCATGGTATTGAGATTCCCTAGGCTTAGCCTGGAACTGCTAACTAAGCCAGCAGGCAGATGCTGAGCATTCAAAGCTAGTGAAAAAAAAATGACTACATTTTCTGTCAAGAATATCAGGGCTTAGAAGAAAAGCAGGATGTCATTTCATGCAAAAGTAGTAATTTCTACATTTTATGTCATAAAATCCAAGGTTAAAGTCATCAGGGCAGTGAAGGATCATGTAGTTTATAATTTCTAAACTAAAACCTAAGAATTCCACTTACTAGTGCGATGCAGTAAGCCACACATCTTAATCAATCCATTATGATGACAAAGAAAAATCTGAATCAATTAAGAAAATATTCATAATAGGAACAGTTTTAGAGTATGGTTTGATTGTAAAAGTCTGGTCAAAGTCCAGGATCAAAAAGAAACAGCGTTCCAGCCACAAAGAACAGAAGAGAACAGATGGACTGGGTCAGCAAAAGCTGCTTGCTCCACAACTTGTGTTCACAGTATTGTATTGTATGTTGTTGATGTTAAAAACCTTGTTTAGAAAATGTGCAAAGGCAGTAGGGATCCAAGCCCTGCTCTATATAATCAAGCTGCTGAAAGGCAACACTGAAAGGAATGATAGAAAATTCCCAAGTCCTTTGTAGTGCCTGTGATTTCAGAAAGAGATTTTACTAGTGAACCCATTCCAGCAATAGGTAAGAAGCAGCAATAATAAGAGTTAAGTATATTAGCACAGCTAGCCTCTCATAACAGCCAGATCTCTTCTGTTGCACCCAAAATGTAGTGACTGAAAATATGATGTGCAAAAGAAAGCATCTATGTCAAATATATAAAAATCTTTAGTATCAAAGCATCTTAGAAGAAAATTTCATACAATTTTACGAAACCATTCTGGCTTTCCAAAACATAAATTAATATTCAGGAAGATATACATTAATCAAGAGTGAAAGCCTTGACAATATAACAAGCTCAGAATACTGAGATAAATGGGGACTTCAGAAAATAGCAGAGGTCTTAGAAAATACAAAATTAATTGGAATTTTAAAAATATTTCTCCCTGGTAATGATTTTAGTGTTTTCCAATTGTTGCTATTTGATTTTGAAAAAGACTAGTGATGCAAAGTTAATATCACAGCCATTATGAAAATTTGCAACATATGTTGAATGACATTTTCAGCAATCATTTGTCAGGTGTCAATGTAAATTGCATTAAAATGCCACAAGAAAGCTTTAAAACAACTTTTTCCATCAAACTCCACTGAGAAATACTGATTTTATATGGTTATCCCTCTTCTGATTTTGCTTATATAATTTCCTGTATTGTTCTTAATGCTATAGTGTTGAGCATATTTGGCTAGTTTGTTAAAAATGTGTGATGCTTGCCATGTGGTGTTTATTTTCTATCCTGTTCTGCCACAGTGTGTGTGATTTTATGTACATACTTGTGGGTTTATATCCATTAGTTAGATATAGCTGCACAAAAGTTTTTCTAAAATGGAGATTTGTAATGACGCTCTCTTCCTGCAGAAGGTTTTTCTTCCCTCTTAAGGAGGGCTCCCTCTCAAATAGTTCTCTTTGCCATGAGCCTAATGGTGGAGATCTTTTAAGAAAAAATTAATTGTCCAGAAAACAACAATGCACACTCTCTTTGCTAAGGAAATGAGGCATAGATGACCTGGGAAGCACCTTGGACCCAGAGAAAGAGGTCCCAGGAGGATTCCAATTTCTTTCTCTCCTTGTCCTCTTCTATCCCTCTGACACAAGACGTTCCAGGGTGTGAGACTGGCCTTGAGGTGAAAACTGCACAGCTGCAGGAATTCCCACTCCTCTTTGCTACTTGAACTCTCAAGAAATATGGGCTTCTGTTTCGTGCTGGAAACACATGCTGAAAAGCGTGATGGCACTTGGTACAGCTGCTACATCTTGGTGGATGGCTGCTGCAGGTTCCACGCTGCTCAGCAACCCTCCCCTTCTCCTCCACACAGCCCCAGTCCCCAGGGATTTCAAGGTCTGCACTCACTCTCAGCTGCAAGGCCTACGAAACATTTTTTCCATCAGGAAAAATACAATCTGAGATTTTTCACATTTAATTTAAGGTGATTTAGATGTTTTAATTAAAAAAAAAAACCAACCAACTGTGTTGTAAGAGTGCCCTTGAGAGCAGGAATGTTACCCGTGAAACCTCCATAGTCAGTGCCTGCTTCTCCTCACCTGCCCTCTGCTGTTTGCCTATATGGAAGTAGGTATTTAGTTTTCAGGTTTAGTTTCTGTGCTAGCTTGGTCCAGGAGTGGAAGCCTATCCATGATGCCTGCTGGCTTGTAATCCTCTTGAAGAGCCCCAGAGGCAGAACGTCACTGAGTGGTCTGAGATCATTTCTCCAGAACCGATGCTTTCAAATAAAATGGAACACTTGGCACAGCCCACTGTGTGCATTTTTTTCCAAGGTGTTGTGGCTGGGTTTTGTTCATGCTGTCTGAACTAACCAAAGGTCCTGAGGAAGTATTTAGTGTGAACCAGGTGAATGCTACTGGTGCTGACTTTCTGAACAGAGAGCTAGCAGAGGTCAGTACTACTCCAGCACTGGGGCAGGCAGCACAGTCAGAGCTCACCCTGTCATTGTTACCTTTTGTTTCACTGCTTGCAGGAGTGTAGAGGTTTGGGTTCT
>VWPU01005017.1:37500-45000 GCA_013398955.1 Callaeas wilsoni | reverse complement strand
ATAAACCTACAGTTAAAATATTATTTAAAGAGATTATAGAATAGACTTGAGCTCTACCATTTCACCCCGTGCTTACTTCAGCCTCAGTTTTTTGCAAATAAATGACACGTATGGAAATAGGAGGGCAAATGGATATGGATGGATCGCCACTTCCCAATTAAGCAACCAGGAAACTAAATTTTAATCCTGATGTCTGAAAGCAACTGCACCAGCTGCAGGAGGACACAAAGAAATAAGTGTACAAAGCCCTGCCTGCAATCTGGGGGCAGGAGGGAAGGAGTAAAAATAGGTTTTAAAATGACTCATTGACCTTGGCCAGGGGATGAGACAGGCAGGGCCCAACCGACCAGCAGGGACATGGTTCTGCAGGAACAACCAGTACAAACCAGTGCAGCCTCCCAGGGACTCCCAGTGTGGCTCTCCCAGTGGTCAGGATGCTGTGACCCCTCCACCACCCCATGGAGGTTGGTTTGCCAAGGCATTTAGGACCTGCTGGGAAGCAGTCTGGATGTGTGTGTGGGCATGGATCTAACATCCTCTTCCCTGTGGACGTGGATCCAACCATTCACTTCCCTCTGGCCATGGATCCAATCATCGACTTCCCTGTGGCCGTGGATCCAACCCTCCACTTCCTTGTGGTCGTGGATCCAACCATCCACTTTCCTGCGGCCGTGGATCTAACATCCACTTCCCTGCGGCCATGGATCTAACATCCTCTTCCCTGTGGCCGTGGATCTAACATCCACTTCCCTGTGGTCGTGGATCCAATCATCCACTTCCCCGTGGCCATGGATCCAACCATCCACTTCCCTCTGGCCATGGATCCAATCATCGACTTCCCTGTGGCCGTGGATCCAACCATCCACTTCCCTCTGGCCATGGATCCAATCATCGACTTCCCTGTGGCCGTGGATCCAACCATCCACTTCCCTCTGGCCATGGATCCAATCATCGACTTCCCTGTGGCCGTGGATCCAACCATCCACTTCCCTGTGGCAGCAGCTCCCAAGGCTGGTGGTTGCCCATGGGGCTCGTGGTTGCCCACAGGCCTGATGGATCAGCACAGCTCTGACCACATCCCTGCGTTTCTCCACACTCAGCATAATTGGCCAAGCTCTGTGCCCTGTGCTGCAGAGAGGGCTGGTCCTCCACCATCAGTATCCATGGAATTTTTGCCTCTGATATCACATATTGTGGGATCTAAATCCAAGAGCCAATTATTCAAATTTTACACAGATGCAATGAACACCTGACAACATAAATAGAAGTAACTCCACTGGTATCGATGGATTTGCACACGCTTTTGCAAAAGGTCATTTTAGATCTTAATATTTTATAAGTTTTTACTTTGATGTCATAATTTTGTCGGGTTATTTAAGTATTTTATTGCAGCACTAGTGAAAAATGCCTTGCGAGTCTTCTGTGAAAAGAATTTATTTCCCATTCGTCTTGGGGAGAACGAAGGTCCGTTTACAGATAACATCAAACCTGTGTTCTAATAAGAGATACTTCTTTAATTATTCATCGTTACACTTATTGGTATCTTACACTGCACTTAACAGCAAGGCAGATCTCTGTTCTCTGCTGGAGCTCGGCAGCAGCCGTGGGTACAACCGGAGTGGTGCCAACACCAGCAAATTCCTGGTGCCATTTTGGCACAACCATTCGGCATCATCCTGTTGCTTTGCCACATCTACCAGTGCCACTGAGCAACAGCAACCTGCCGGTGTGTCCTAGAAAAGCAGCAAGGCTGTCCCCAGAAGCTGTGATTTTCCCTTCATGGTGCATATGGTGTTTTCTTGGTTCCAATGATATGGTTTAATTTGAGGCCTGGGGGCTTGGGCAGGGCAAATTAAAGAGCAGACGGAGCGTACGCTGTAAAAAAGGGTTTCATTCCTGCCACTTGCCCTCATAAATACAAGTGGATTTTGCTTTGAGATCTGGTTGTTACAGCATGGACTGAAAATCAAAAGTGAGTAAAGATCTTCTCCACGTACATATATGAATTTAATTTTTAATTGTTATTTATTAAAAAACCCATATAAAATACCTCATTGTAGTGATACATAAAATCACAGAATGGCCTGGGTTGGAAGGGCGCTTTGAAGATCATGGGGTTCCAACCCTTAAAGCGAGCTTTGTAAGCACTTCAGGACTGTCCTGTTTCTCTATAAAATGCAGCAGGGTCTGAGCAGCTCAGTGTGAGGTGGTGTCCACAAATCCAGTTGTTCCAGTGGGAGTCTTCGAGCCAGCAGCACAGAACCAGGGTTCGTAATTTGCTCCACAGGAACAACTCCAGCAGTTTGCTCTCCTCCATGAAATCCAGTCCAGGGAAATCTTCATCTGGAGCCTCTCAGTCAGCACTGGGCCATGCTGAGATCCTCAGGAGCGTGGTGGCCACCAGCTTCAGGTGTTGCATTCTGTGTTCACCTTGATGTCGGCCTGGGTTTTTGCCAGCTTGGAGATTCTGTCTCCTCTCAAGTAACTTCTCCAGGATCCAGGAGTGAATGAAGTGCAACCTCACAGCCACACAGAGGAGTGTCCACCCAACTGGAGCCTCACCACCCCGATGTGGTGCACGAGTTGCTGGTGGAGAAGACAGCAGTGGTGGAAGCAGCTGAGCTCCACATCCATGAGAAAAACGGAAGAGCCACGCACGTATGGAGGAGGAACATCTGGGCTATTGTCAGCATCTTACATGCATTTACCTAATTGCAATCTTGAATGAAATTGTCCGTCATAAAAGATGCCTCGAGAATTTCGATTTCAGCCGTCTATCGGCAGCGTCTGCTCCTATCGTTTGTCTTAATTTTATTTCACTACCACTAACTGTAGACACTACTTCAGAAATATTTTGAATTTAGTTTTAATTGTACAGCTTTCAACTCCCGCAACATTTCTCTTTGTGTTGAAAGCATCACGGTGATTTATCCTCATTATTGTGTAAATAGGTTTCGGCAGTTCTCAGTAAATAAAACAAAGAGTGACAGGAGGAGAAGGGGGAATTTGCTTTCCTACCAATTAGAGTAGCCTTAGGCAGTACTTTTAAGAGGAGATAAATCCTGCAAATCACTAAAATGATCCTGTCACATGCACCAAATATTAAAATCACACAGCGGCGCACTTCATACAGTTTGCTTTGGTTTAATGAGTTGGGGTGGGCTTCGTCATGAGGTTTGCGTCTCGCAGTTGGGGACTCTTGATTGACAGTGAAGATCATGCCCAACTGCAGCTTCCTAACCAGTAGGGCCAGATGGAAAATCACAATTCATGTTTAATATGCAGTTTTTCAGCTAACGAAAATTCCCAAATTGTCTCCTCACCTCCTACCTGAAATTTTTTTCCCATAATAAATGCAAAATATGCTTCGCATTAGCCAAGAGTGGTTTCTTCCCCCTTCCAGCAAGTTATTAAAAAAATCTTGTATAAATGATCCCTATTAAGTGAACAACCTGTTAACTTCTTCAGTTATGTAAGTTATTAAAAGATAAGTTGGTGAAACATCTGTTGTCACACTCAGACACTTTTCAAAGTGAGTAAGTGGCCTGTCAGGGTAAAGAGAGAATCACAGAAGAAGAAGACAGTTTAAAAGTACTAAAGAACTAAACAAATGCTTTGTTCTCCTAAATTTTGTACTCCTGTACCACGGTGGGGAAGTGCTTCATAGCACAGCGAACACAAACCAGTAACGTCGGCAAGGGCGTTTTTAGCCACTGGAACAAAACATGATGATATAGCATAATATATGTAATAAACAGATGGTTGATATCAAGGTTTTAATGATAAACAAGACATAGCAGACGTAGTGCATGATGCCATAGTGGCCCTTACAACTCATAGCCTCACTGTTACAGCTCAGAGTGTCCTATTTTCAATTATTCTCTCCCCTCCACCCTTCTCCTGCAGCCGAGTTTTACACTCTGACATTTATACTTAGTATATTGAGCAATGATTGTTACCTTGTTCCAGCGTTTTCTGTGCACTGCGTTATGAGAGTGGAACTAAATGTATGACAGGAACCCCAGTAACCTGAGACCCTGGGTCAGTAATGTATTAAAACAAAACAAGACACACATGGCTTTGGCACAGCAAGAAATCATGCAGGAATGGGGGCTGAGACAGGCTGAGATAAAGAAGGCCCTACCTAACAGCTGCAATTATAGCCTTCGTTATATGAGTCAATCCATTACTGCATATAGGCTTGACAAATTACCATAAATGCCACGCCAGAACAACAGCCAAGTAATTTAGCTTCATCCTGGACACTTTGAAAGTTGGTACATCTAAATATCGCAGCGAGGCCTAATTAATTAATCAGTCTTGTTGGTGGTGTAATGATTATCTTTTTTTTTTTTTAATTTAAAAACTCCCTCCAACTAAACAACTGGCAAATTATGATTATAGCGGTTGGAGGATAAAATCATTGATCTGTGCTCTCGTTCGAAATGGAATTGCACGTCAATTTGTAAACATCCCAAAATAAATACAAGTTTTTCATTGCTCCTTCCAATAACGTATATCTGCAAATTAAAGACTTTACATTAAAGAAATTCTCGCTGTCAACTGCCCACAAGGTAACAAATGCTTGCAGAAGCTCCACAGAGTATTGATTTATAAGTATTAGATGATATGATTCTATTTTATCACTTTCTCATATGTAGAAGAGCTGTCCTGCTCCGTGTCCAGGATGGAGAATGATGATTAACATTACCTCACACATTTATATTCCCTGAAAAATATGGAGCACCATGACTTCCACAGGGCACATCTTCCTAACCTTGCAATTTATTAAGTCAATGTCTTATCAGCCTCCTCATAGACACTTTGCCCATCACATTTAAGCATTTCAGAATTAACAGCACTGCCCTTCCAGGAGGTGAAATCAGCGCTGGGTTTCAGCCGGGCTGAAGCACAAAGAGACCGAAACCAGCCCTGTTGGGCTGGGGGTCCTGCTGAGCACCCAGCTGGGATTTGGGGCTGACCCCACCCCGGCATGGAGCCCTCTGGGCCAGGTCTGCACCCCTCCACCAGCAGCTCAGCCTATCCACACGTGACCTGCTGCACTCCAGCTGAATATCCCTAAAGTCTTATCTGGGTTATACCTTTTATTTTCCGAGGTTTTCCCCTATCCCAGCTGCCCTGCACAAGCAGAAGTGTTTCATAGCAGGCTCCTGCCCACAGCAGACCCCAGGTGAGCGCTCAGCACTCACACAGTTAAAACTCCAGGTGGCTCTTGCACATGGAACTAGGCAGGGAAGGATTCTGCCACGCTGGAAAACTGGCTGTGACACATCCAGGATGGCACAGAAAATATGTGACAGGAATAGACAGAGAAATTCTGTTTGAGACTAATCAGCAGGACCCAACTGGAGGGCTGACTCCTTCCTTCCTCCTCCCTCAGACACTGAATATGCCCTAACTTCAGCAGTAAATGAACAGAAAGAGGTGCAGATAAGTCTCTCTCACTAAACAATCCAAATTATTTAATTGAAAAATAGCCGTGGTGGGCATCAGCTGTAGAAAGGCTCCTGGACACCAGAAATCATCACCCAGATAAAGACTTATCAGATCTTGTGTCCATAAAGGGGATAAAATTCAGGTTACAACAGACAACCTTAATACTGCCAAACATGAAACAGTCAGTGTTTGACTTTCCACCTCATGTTCCTTCATAGACTTCACAGATTCACAGATTATTCTAAATTGGAAGGGACCCACAAGGATCGTCGCATCCAGCTCTGAAGCAGGTGGCCCCTGCAGGGATTGAGCCCACAAGCTCTCTGTGTGATTTCCTCCTCCCAAAATCAGAAGATAGAGATGCTGCTGGCTGCAAGCATCCAGCCTGGATGGAACAGGCTGGGGAAAACAGAGATCCCCACCCCAGAGCCCCAAGGATCTCCAGCCCAGCTGCGAGTGGAGGCCGGGAGGCTGCAGCCCTCTGTGAGCTCTGAGCTCTGAGCAGGGAACTTTGGTGCCGCGGGCTCTGAGCTCAGCACTTCTCACATGACAACTTAGTCTAATTGAGTGGGACAAATTATCTTACAATGGACTCTGAGCAACAGCAGCAGGACTAAATCTATACTCCAGCTAACTCTGAACACATAATTTAGCCATAAGAGACTCGCAGCGTCAGGGCTTTCCACAACTATCTGCTAAAAGCCAAAGAAAATTAAATATCAAGAAACTGTGATTTCGGTTCCAGAAAGCAGCACGATGTGTCCCTAACACGTGAGCTCAGAGTTAGAAAAGCAGCCTTGCTCTCGCTCTGCCCGTTGTGTTTCTCTCTCTCATTGCCTGTGACTCCTTGCTCCATGATCCCTGCTCCACGCTGCTGGTGGTGGGGGAGCAGGGCAGGAGGGAGATTGCCTGGCTCGCAGCAGGACAGCTCTGAAGAGAGGGCACTGCCCTGCCCTCCGGCCCTCCAGCCCTACCTGGAGTCAGGAACAGCCACCGGGAAAAAAGAAATCGCGTTCTAGCATTTAAATTCATTATTGGCTTTTCTCCCGCCATGAATTACCCAGAGTATAAAACATCCACTTTTGTTATTTGATGCTAATCCTGTTGGTAGAGCTCCAGTTCCAGAGGATATTTAGCCTGACTGATTTAGTCCTCTCCACCTTTGACTACCCCTATCCTTTGTAAGAACAGTCTTTTTGATGTTAAAGTTGAGAAATGTAAATGAAGGCCTTGAAAACACAACTACTGACTTTGCTGACTCATAATCTTTAATAAAATGAGGTGCTGGCTGCTGATAAAAGGAGATACTGGGGGACTGCTGGACAGTTATCATTTGCCATCAGATATGGCACTTTACTGCAGGTTTTTGGCGATTTTGGGGCTGTTTTTTTAAAGTTCTAGGCAATTGCAGGCATGTGTGACATTAATTTGTGAGGACTATTCAGAAGAAGCCAACTCTGCACATGAAAGAAATTGATGTTAGTCCATCCATCCACAGAGCTGCCTGGAGTTTTTGTATGTCCAGCTCCTTGTACCCTGACCACAGACATTACAGCAGGGCAAATAAATGAGAGACTAATTAAATTATTATTGTGTGTGTTGCTCACACCATCGTCGGGAGTCATTAAAGAAAACCAGAGTGCATCCCGTGCCTCAAAGCAAATCTCCACGGGGGAAGCTCTGCTTCAGGAGTGTTGTGGCCTCAGTTCTTTATTTGTATTTATTGAAATGCATTGAGAACGCATTTTTTTACAGAGGAGCATCAACACAAACCTTGTTCTCTGAGAGTACAGCACTGAGCACCGCACAAACCCTTTCACTGAAGTTGGCTGACCAAGGTGAGCCCACCAAACCATCCACCTGTCTCATTTTATCTGCACTTCTGGAATGGGTTGTTCCTGTCTCATTCCAGAATGGATGCTAACCCAGGGCACAGATCGATCTGAAATCCCAGAGCTATGGGCTTGCTGAAAGAAGAATTCCTGGCGGAGGGCTCGGGACAGTGGGAAAGGGGAGATGGAAGTCCCGCTGAGCTGGATCGAG
>VWPU01005017.1:12500-32500 GCA_013398955.1 Callaeas wilsoni | reverse complement strand
TGTGCCCAGGACCACCTTCCCAGGCCCAAGACCACACTTTTGAGCCCGTGACCACATCCCTGTGGCCAAGTTCACCTCTCCGAGCCCAGGACCAGCTCTTTGTTCCCAGGACAACCTCTGTGCACCCAGAATCACTTCTCTGTGCCCAGAACCACCTCCCTGTACCCAAAATCACCTCTCTGTACCCAGAAACACCTCCCTGTACCCAAAATCACCTCTCTGTACCCAGAAACACCTCCCTGTACCCAAAACCTCCTCCCTGTGCCCAGAACCACCTCCTTGTACCCCAAACCACTTCCCCGTGCCCAGAACTGCCTCCCTGTGTGGACACTTGAGGCAAGGAGGGCTCAGCCTGCCTTAACACCCGAGGATCCTGGATCCCACCAGCCTGATTAGCTCTGGCAGCCTGATTAATTCGGGCCAAGGGCAACTCCACGGCTTTGCTTTTTCTTTCCCGAACGCGCGATTTCTTCCCCGAGTTAATGAACGCGTGAAAACCAGAAGGAAGCTCCAGCTTCTCCAAGGGGTTTTCTGGCTGCTGCTTGGAAGCAGAAGAGCTCCCAGCCTGGTTGCCGAGGGCTGGGAGCAGGAGCCCTTCCCGGCGAGGCGGAGCAGCGGAGACTGGAGCGACTTTTATTGCTATTGTTTGTCTACAAATCTCCCCGTGCCAAAGCCCGGCGCTGTCCAAGGCGAGCTGTTTGCTATTAATGACTCATGAGTACAATAATGCTGCCAGCCCCCTACGAGGTGTTTTGTCAACGTACTTAAATTTCTAAAGTCTCAAACTGTTGCTATTTGTTTCCCTCCATCCCCCAGCACTTTGCACAAATGTCTGTGGAGTACCCGGGCTCCAAAACCCTTCACTCTCAGCGCTGACCTTTGTGCTCTGGAAACAATTACTCCTGGAAAGCCTGTCAATATCATTATTTTTACAAGAAATCAATACGCTTCACAAAGTTAATGGGGGATTCAGGCAGCAAGCGTTTACCTTCTTACTGTCAGTGGTGCAGCGGGCTGTGCTCTGGCACAGATGACAGATTCGCCCAGACACCGAGCAGACAGTAAGCAATGGATGTAAAGGAAAAATAGGCTGCAAGCAGGCGTGGAAAACGTCAGCTTCTGCAGGCATCTATGCTCTAACGAGCCAAAGATGTCAGCCTCTTGTAGTGTCCACTCTGGAGCAAGCAAAGAATACAGGGAGCTAATGAAAGGGGGATTAGGGAACGGTTTCCACTTCACAAATAGAAATAAACCAGTTTGGGGGGAAATATCGGTGGGTTTTCTAGCAATGGGGTTCTTAGGGAGGGTTGTTCAAGCAGCTGCAAAAAAAAAAAAAAAAAATCACATGGAAAAATGTGTTCTAGAAATTTAGGCTGTAGGTTGAATTAACCCACTTAATTGTGGGAGTTTAACTAGGATATGAGAGGAGTAAATTTTGCCATATTTAGATCCATTTCCTCTGCAGAAGTATAATGCTAGAGGAATAGCTGGGATGTACTGAATTTAAACCAAAAAAAAGAGAAGAAGAAAGAAAAAGGAAAGTCATCACTGTAGAAAAGATGCTACAGTTATCTGTGTTTATACTAATAAAAGGCTTGTATTATTTAAGGATATTTCTAAGATATTCACAGAAGCTATCTATTTCCCAAAGGTTTTATTCTGAGAGTGTACTAAAATCGCAGAAAACACATTTTTAATGTGTTCCACGGAAACCAGGCAATATTTGAAGGAGCTGCCCACGACAAAACCTGTGCTCGCAAGGATGCTACAGCACCACCTCCTCGGGTCTGGTACCACCACCCAGACGGGGTGTGAGGAGCGCCGGGACGCCTCGTGTCCGCAGCCCCGTGAACCCCGGGCTGGGAGAGCAGTGAGGGATGTGTTTTCCCGGGAATCTTTCGCTCTCTGCCCGGTTCGTGCTGCTGCTTCTCCGGCAGAGCCCTGTCAGCGCCGCGGCTGCAGCGAGCCTGCTCCTGCCACAAAGCAGCTGCGCGGCCTCGCTGCCTGACGTCACTCATTGCTGAGCCCGAATCTGCCCCAAATCGCGGCATAACAGCGCCCTGCTATTAGGAGGAGGCGGTTTTTGTTAATTAGAAGGCATCGGGAGCGCGGCGAGCCCCTCTCCCCCCAGCTCGGAAGGAAGGGCGAGATGACTTCAACACATGGCGGGGGTTAAAAAATACTAAGAAAAATTTCTTCAGCTTCCCTCGCTGCTATCAACAGTTTGGAATTTACACTCGCGCTTTACATCATTACCCGAGTCGTTCACAGCTTTTTAAGGCTCTAATGCAAACCACATGCAGAACCGGGCCCTCCCCGGCAGCCTGGGCTGGGTGGGATGGGAACGGGCGGGAGGGGAAAACCAACAAACAGATCTCTTGTCTACAAAGCACAACTCAACACATTTTTCATGCATTGTGGGCTCCTCCAGAAGCAGCAAGCTGTTTAAAAAAATACCTGGCCCAAATTGAGCATTTGCTTGACATGATGGAAAAGTGAGTGCTATTTTCTGTTATATTGCCCCTATTCTACATCAACAAGAATATTTTTTTTTTTGCTGTTCCCAACTGATTTCACAGTAGTGAACTCCGTTTATGAATTATCTGACACATTTCTTGCAATTCTTCTGACAACAGTGCTCAGTGGAAATTTCAAGGCACCTCTCTTCTGACAAGTAGAAATATCAATATTTGAATAAATTGTGGATTTTAAACTTCTCACTCTGATGCACCACAGCAAGGAAGACTGAATTTTTCTTTTACTGGGTCTAATCCCCTTGAGCCTAAAGGAAGAAATCTGTATGCAGCGTTTCATTACAAGAAAGCTGTACTGAGTGACATTTGAAGCACACATCTAAGTCGACCTGATGAAGTTTACTTCCTTCAAACAACAAATAGCAGCTTTGTATTATTTCCCCTTCTTGGGGGAAAAAAAAGCAAAAGCATGATGTCTGAGCAAAAAGCCGAAATGTTGATTCACAAATTGACAGGCCAATCTTTAAACAAATGTGTTTCTTGGGGGAAAAATGCAGCTTTGTTCAAGCTGAGCATTTTTCTTGTGCCTGACAGAAGCATTCCGGGGCTGATTAGAAGGAACTTGTTAGGGCTCCGTCTCAGACACTCTGACTCCACTTTTTAACAAGCATGCAAAGAAAACAACATAAAGATAACAAAACATTGTCATTACCATCTATGGGCTCTATTTGGGGCTTTTTTTTTTTTCCTTTTTTTTTTTTTTTAATTTTAATGCTTACACTCTGAAATTCCCCGCAGCTCGTCTTGCACCCAGCCCCGGCAGCGCGCGGCGTTTGGGGCTCCGTGCTCACCTCCTGCCCTCGCCCCGGAGCCGAGGGGCTCCTCCACGCTCCCCAGCATCCTCCAAGGGCTCCAAATGGGAGCAGCAGGGTGATCCCCGTGCCAGAGCCCTCCCTGCCTGCCCACGAGCTCCGCTTGCCAGCTAATGGATATCATCAAATAATTTTGATAATTCACTTATCAAAGCTTCCAAACAGTCCAAGGGCTGTCCTCATGTTCCCTTTAACTCTTTGTCTGAAGGATCTTGTGTGCCAAAACCAGTTGAAAGGTCTCAGTTGATCCTCTCTCAGTCATAAGAACAAGTTGTGAGTCTGTTCTTGATGGCTTTACCCACAAAAATCATCTTCTCCATGATAAAATAATCCTGGCTGAAGTACGTTGGAAAATCTGCCTTAGCAAAGATGTTTATCTTACAGGCCAGGTTGGACAGGGCTTGGAGCCACCTGGGATGGTGAAAGGTGTCCCTGCCCATGGCAGGGGGTGGAATGAGATGGGCTTCAAGGTCCTTCCCACCCAAACCATTCTGGGGTTCTGGGATTCTGCAAACAGCTCAATAAATGCCAATTTCCTGGTTATGAGAGATGTGCGATGCCACCATATGTACAGACCCCACTGTACCTCCAGAACTCCTGACAGCAATAATCAAAGTGGGATCTAATGTGAAACAGCACAAGGGGGAAAAAATATGAAGGTCTGGTTAGAAAGGTTTGTCCCCAGGGGACACCCAGTGCCAACCCAGGGATCTGGGGATGCCTGCGGGACAGGGACGCTCCACAGAAGGAGTGTTAACATCGGGGGAAATGTTCGCTGAGGCAGCCAAGAGCTCACACCCAGGAAATTATTTTAATCCAGACTACTTCACTGCAGCCAGGTGTTGCTTGGTTCACAGCAATGGAGGCAAGAAAGCAAAGAGTTCTGAGGAATTCTGAGACACAGTGGGAGGGTGGATGGGCACATCCTGGAGCTGTGCTTGGCCCCGGGGTGCTGCAATGCAGCCACGAGGGCAGGGGTGGGCACGGATGGGCAGAATGTCTCAAAGAACGGAACGTGCCCCAATGTCTGCCCTGCTCCAGCCTCGATGGAAACCTCTTCTCCCTCCACCTGAAACCTCCCGGCACAACTGCCGAATCTGTGGAAATACCTGAACTACAAAAACATGGTTCAGATGTAAAGAAATATTTAGCTCATGACTTCTGCCCGAGTATTGGCACGAGCGTTTCCTGGCGGCCCAGGGCAGATCCTTGGTGCCACTGCTGATGGAAAATGATGCTGTGGGGAACTTCTCACCATGTCAGAGCCAGACCTCGGTGTTCTCTTCTCGTTCAGTCCCTGAAGGGGCACAGGGCCAGCCTGACACTGACCTTGCTCTGCAGATGGAAGGCAATCTTTTACCTAAAAAAAACCCAAGCCCTGAGTGCTTCACCTCTGCAATTATTACTTTTATAATTTTAAGAGGAAAACACAAACCAGTGTCTATCTGTGGCTCAAAACTTCCCAAACCTGTTGGATTTGTTTGTCTGCCACTAATTCTTATTTTCACTGTCCTATAGTTCATCTGGTCTTAGCTCTGCGGTTCTGTGGGAAAGGGTTAATAAATCTCTGGTGTTCTGCACATCCCCCTCTTCCCTTCAGGAACACTCTCGAACATCTCTGATAACTTCAAGCCAGGGCAGAACATTTCCAGCCATGTGCTTGCAATTCATACAACCAACCTGCAGGTTTTTTTTCTTTCCCTGTACCTTCCTGCCAGATTTCCATTAAGATTTATGCTACTGAAAAATATTGCTGCTTTCAACCTCTGTACTCAAGTATTCACACACTAATTTATAAATATAGTGCAAATTATCATGTTTTTTTTCCTTAAATCAGGGAACGTCTTCACGCTGCATGTTTTTACCTTTTCCTTTCTTATCTCCCATTTCTCCCCAGAAGAGAGGACAAAAAGTGATGGGAATGGGACCAAGTTCCCTGGAAGAGATATTTCATTGAAAAAGCTCTTTTATCCACTCTGAATCCTGCGCTGAGGAAAAGCAACAATCCAGCTCACTCAAATCACCTTGAGAACAAAAAAATAGCTGAGCAAGCCTGCTCTGCCCAGCCAAGCCACAGGGCTCCATTCCAGGTGAAGACAGGTCTGGTTTTGGAGACTTCTGAAGAAATGTGACCAAAATTTTCTTTGGAGGAGAAAAAAAATGGGTAATTGAAGTCAGAAATGGGGCTTTTTTTTTTCCTCTCTGCCTTATGAAAGACAGTAAAACTAGTGTAAAATCAGTGTAACTTAATTGACTTTCCAATGCTAATTTATGCTAATGGAGGTTCTGGTCCATAGTTTTCACCTGGGAACTCAATAGCAATGAGTGATGGCTCCAATTAGTCATTATAATTGTGAGTTGCTAAAGCTAATATTAGTAGAACTGCATGACATTCCGGGTATCTCCCCAAACTTTTCCAATAATAAGCCCTGTTCCACACAGCTGGATCAGGTTTAGCTGCAAATGGGTCTCAGCTGGAGTTTTTGGGCCAGCTCTGAGCAGATGCAGAGGGGGCTCCTCCACCAAAAACCTCTGGTGGCGTGCCCACAGCTCCCACAGCTGGAATATTTGATGGTCGATCCCCCCATTAGGCAGCTTGAATATCCAATATCTATCAAACAGCTGGATATTTCACCTGAGGAGATCCCTGCTGGATAAATAATCCAGGCTCTTGAATCTGTACCTGCAAACCAACAACTTTGGCTTTGACATTTTGGGTTGGGCAAGAAGAGCAATTTTGTCTGTCAGACGCAGTCAAACCTCTCAGGATTTTCCAGGAAGGTCCCTGACTTCTCTAGGGGAACTGCAGTGCCTCTGATTTCCTGGAATAACTCCAAGTTTGTGTTTGGACAACGCTCTCAGGCACAGGGTGGGATTATTGGGGTGTCCTGGGCAGGGCCGGGTGTCGGACTGATGGGTCCCTTCCAACTCAGCACATTCTATACATTAAAAAAATTCAAATGCTTCTAATCAAATGAATGCAAATAAATAAATTATCCTTATGGTATTTTCCTCCCTTGGTTAGTTAGATGTGAAATTTCCCATCACCCAGAAACGTTCACGTTCTGTGAATGAAAACTTTCGGTGATGAAAACTTTCAGACTCAGAACACTCAAAGATCTCCACAAGGCCGGGTTGAAGAGATGAGGAGATTGAGCAGATGGGTGAGGAACAGGTGGAAATGTTGGCACCCAATCGAGGCAGGATTTCTGGGACAGATAAATGGCTCTCGGTATCTCCAGGACTCAGCAGTGAAGAAGCTGATAATGGTTTGATGACAGCCATGAGATATGATTTGCAGCTTCAGCTTCTCCGAGCTCGAGCTGGCTTCCCATGGGGATGGGTGGGATCGCTGCCACCTCCCCGTGCTCTGATCCAGGCTGGGTGCACTCCCAGGTGGGCATTCCTGGGCTGCACAGGGAGATTTTCGTGGGCTTTTCATGCCAGACTTCGAAGGGGGCTCAAAATAATCACTCAAATCCAATGTTTTTATTAAATAGAATTAAACCTTGGCCTGTTTTTAAAGGAGGCTGTTTTGGAAAGGTGCTTTATTCTAACCTGTTTACACTTCGAAGTGAGTTCTCTGCTCACTATTTCTAGGAAATGCGGTTTCCTTTGACAAAAACAGATGGAAAACGTATGGAATGTATGCACTACCTGTAGGCATTTTTGGTTTTGCCTAGAGCTCCGTGTTACCACCACTCACCAATAAAAGCAGGAACCATTGCTCATGGAAGAGGGTTCTGCACCACAATGGACAAAACAAATGGATTAATTTTGTCCTTAATGCAAAACTGTGAATTTATTTCACATTCCCACAAATGATCAGAGTTTTCAAGCCATCAGCTCCACAGAGAGGAGTGGTTGTGGTTTCAGGACATGCTTTAGTCTCAGCCTCTGCCCTTCACCTGTGGTGAAGATTTGTGAAGGACATCAGAACACCTTCACCTCTAAGTTACAGGGTTTTTTCTTTGTTAAAATAAAACTATGAATCAAAAGCTGAAACCAGAATGTAGAATCTCAATTAATTAACCATGCCTTTAGACATGAGAGGTAATAATTGCTGTAGAACAGATCTGCAGAGAATCCCAGAATGGTTTGGGCTGGAGAGACCCCAAAGCCCACCCAGTGCCACCCCTGCCATGGCAGGGACACCTCCCACTGTCCCAGGCGGCTCCCAGCCCCAGTGTCCAGCCTGGCCTTGGGCACTGCCAGGGATCCAGGGGCACCCACAGCTGCTCTGGGAATTCCATCCCAGTCCCTCACCACCCTCACAACAGGAATTCCTTCCCAATCTCCCATCCATCCCTGCCCTCTGGCAGTGGGAAGCCATTCCCTGTGTCCTGTCCCTCCATCCCTGTCCCCAGTCCCTCTCCAGCTCTCCTGGAGCCCCTTCAGGCCCTGGAAGGGCTCTGAGCTCTCCCTGGCGCCTTCTCCTCTCCAGGTGAGCCCCCCCAGCTCTCCCAGCCTGGCTCCAGAGCAGAGACATAATCTGCTTATTTAAGTGCCAAAATAAGGACTGTGCTGAGTTTCTTATTTAAAAGTTCATATCCCATGGGCTACAACAAAGAGTAGGCTAAATATTTACTATAGGTTGAGTTGGAATTGATACATTAATACAAAAATAATAAATAAATACAAAATAAATACCAGAAAATAGGTTGAGTTAGAGTTGATATATTAATACAAAAATAATAATTAAAAAAATACAAAATAAATACCAGAAATTAGGAAATTGATAATTCCAGTGGACCTGCCGTTTTTCCAGGGCAGCAGGATCCAACACAGAGCATCCCAGCCTGTATTATACACATAACTTATTTCCAGGTTATTATTTATCTGCACTTTGATCCAGCAGTGAAAGAGGAGCTGATTCCCTCCTCAGAAAGCTGTTTTGGAAAGAGCTGTGCTGGCTTTAGGGGAAAACATCTCTGCTGGGGGATGGATGCTGAGGGCTCTCCGTGCTAAGGGGCACTCTGAAATTACCTAAGGCTTTCTCTAGGCTTGTTCCATTCTGTCAGAAGTATTTACGTTCCCAGAGAGCCGTAAGTCAGCTGTGGAAAATGCAGCAAGGAAATTCCTCAAGAAAGGACAAGAAAGACTGACGAAATCAGGAGCAACAATACTCGGCATCTTCCACAAACCGCTTGATTTGGAGAGGAACAAGAATGTTCCCTCTCCTGGCTCTCTGGGATTGCAGGAGATTGGGAGCTCTGCAGGAGAGGAGGAACAACCAAGTGTTAAGGTTCTTCCTTTTTACAGAGGGGAATTTTATGTTGCTAGAAATAAAGATTTAATTTTTGTCCTCAAGGACTTTTTCCCTGGAAAGCTTTAACAATAAGGAAAGAGAAGGTTCTATTCTTAGCTTATTTTGGCAACTAATCCAATTAGCAACGGTAGTTGATTGGAGAGCCAACCAACTGAAATGAACTTGCCCATAAATCTTATCTTTTAATAACCTCAGCAACTTCCTTGCATTTATTTTTTTCTCTGTCTGTTTTAGAATTCCTGGTTTCCTGGTTAGCTCCCAGCATGTGAGACCCTCTGTAGCTCTTTTTGGTTCTCCTCTCTGGCTGCTGGCACCGTGTGGCATTGGTGTCACCTTCTCCCTGGAACAGGGCACTGAGCAGAGTGGGGAAGACCTGGCCCAGGAGCTTTTGCATGGGAACCACTCCAATTCACCATTTCTTGCTCTCTTTCCATGCAGTTGTTGGTCTTTTCATTCATTACAACTTTGCTGCCCCTCCCCTCTGCTTCTCCTCATCTCCCTTCTGCTTTTTTTTGTTGTCCTTATCCCAAATCCAGGCTCAGTTTCTCTCCATCTGCTTTTCCAACTTTGTGAAAAGAACTATTTTCCCGTGTTGCTCCTTCCTTAAAGGATGCCTGACACCCCTCGTGTTGTCGTTCCTATTCTCCCTGAACACTCAGAGTAAAGAACAAGGTGTCAGAGCACCTTCCACACCTCCTAAACGAGGGAGGAACTCATTAATTAGCTGGGAGAGTTTCCCGGGGAGGCAGAGCAGAGGAATGTGTTCCCACTGGGCTCTCCCACTCCATGTTTCAGATAGGATACGAGGTTCCCCAGCCTTATCACTTCCCTGCCATGAACAAAGAAATACCTAGTAAAATTTAGGGATCTTTTCTTTATTGGGAGGCCACAGCTAACTTTGATAATGTCTCCGCACTGCATTTAAATATTTTCATGCTGTGGATGTCCCATGGGCATAGGAGAATAATTTCATGGGGTTTCTTAAGGATGCGGAAAGTTGCATGAAGTGCCTTATTTTACATCTCTTGTATATTTTGTGATTATGTAGCTAAAACTTTCCTTTCGAGCCCATGAAAGAAATGAAAGATTAATTATAGATTCTTTGTAATCACCCCTCTCAAAACCTGTTGATAATGTTAAAAATTGTGAAAAGGCTAAGTCAGGAGCTGGAAAGGAAAAGGCTGCAGGAGCCAGCAGTGTCTGCATGCCACCTCCCCTGCCCCTCAGCCAGCCCCTCTGGCCAGGACTGCCCACACCAGCGCTGGAGAGGTGGTGATTAACCCCGCATCACTCACTTCCCAGGGCCTGGCTTCACCCCACACTAGGATTTGTGCATTTTGCCACAACTGAAGTCAGCAATAGCTGGGTTTTAGATGGAGAAAAAGCCCATTTATGTCCATAATGTGCACTGTACATAATTGCATTGCACGCGTGTGCGTGTGTGCTGCAGACTGTGGGAAGCCAGGCCCTCCACTCCTCCTGTGCAGCACCTACAGAGAGACTTCCCTGCTCAATTCCTAATTCCTCAGTGGTTCCATTTCCCACTTTAAAGCCGGGGTGTTTCTGGGACAGAGGTGAGGAGCTCTGTGACACAGCTCAGGGAGAAATTTGGGTGGGTGTTTTTGGGGAAAGACTTGAATAACGTTCAATAACTAACACATGAGGACCACACACTGAACAAGGAGAGAAAAATACAGAGCAGAGCTGAGTGAGGTGGGGATTGCGTGGGGGAGGAAATCCTGTTTCTGATTATGGAACAGAACCCAGTGTCCTCATGGATGTGCACAGGGAGCCCAACCAAAGCTTGCAGGGGTTACCTTTATTACAGCATCTTTAATTCTAAGTGCTTGTCTTTGCAACCTTAAGGGTGTTCTTTGCCTGTAATTGTTTGTATGCTAAAGAGAGGCAGCTCAGAGAAACTAGGCCCATTAGTAAATGAGGAAAGGAAAAAGATTAATGACAATTCAGAAATAACTAGAACTGATTTGACACTGGGGATCTGCCCCAGTTACAGCCTTCAGGGCCAGTCACCAGCACTCCACCAGCAGCACAAATCCATAAAGCAAAGCAGGAGCTCTGCTGCCACTGGTGTGAACTCTTTAAAAATCAAGTAATTTATTTTTTAATTTCTATGTATGTTTTGTCAGCCAAATTTTGTGGTTTGGGTTTGAAGTAGGGTTTATCAGTGCTCATTAGTGCCTGAAATTCTCTCTGGGGTCACAACAACCCTTAAAAATGAGGAAGTTTTACTTTTTGTAGGAGTTAGTAAAAAATATAGGTATAAACAGCTATTAAAAGGTAATGTATAGTGCATGGCCAGTATGGACATGAATGCCATATGCATTATTTAGTAAATTGGATGTGCAGCCAATGGCTGGTTTAGAAATAATGAAGTGTGGTGACGGTAGGAAAATTAGCAAAAGGTGAAAAAGTTGATTCTTGCTGATGGATGCAAACAGCAAAGCAGGTGTTGGGTTGGCTCAGTGACAAACAAGGGGGGTCTGCAAGAAATATCTGAAGGAAGCCAAAGCAGCAGAGGCTTCATGGTGAGGTGAGCGTGTGTTGCAGCAGAGGGAAAAGAGAGAAAAGGAGGGAAAAATACAGAAAAATATACAGGAAAATCATAGATTCACTGGATCATTTAGGCTGGAAAAGACCTTTAAGATGGAATGGTCTACCCAGGGAGGTGGTGGAATCACCATCCCTGGACGTATTTAAAAAGAGATTGGATGTGGCACTCAGTGCCATGGTTTAGTTTAGTTGAGGTGTTGAGACAGAGGTTGGACTCGATGATCTTGAAGGTCTCTTCCAACTTGGAAGAATAGAATAGAATCAACAAGTCAAAAATGTAAACCTGACGTTGCCAAGGCCACAACTAAACCATGTCCCCAAGTGCCACATCTGCAGAGCTTTGCCGTCCCTGCAACGTGCTGGGTGGGAGCTGCCCAGGCTGGGAGCAGCCCCAGGGCAGTGGGCTCCCAGAGCCCCTCAGACACGGCCAGGGTGGGCACGGGGCTGTGGCCAGGGGGCACAGGGCTGGCGTGGGCCGGGTGGGTGACGGGAGACACGACCTGGCACAGTGGAAGGTGTCCCAGCCTGTGGCTGGACCAGGAGGGTCTGCAGGGTCCCTTCCAACCCAGACCATTCCAGGGTTCTCTGATTGTGTGAAAAGGTTGATATAAACGCTGGGATCCGTTTGCAGGATTATGGGACAACACCTGTGTCCATCAGCATGATGTATTCAAGGGAAAACCAGAAGGGTCGGTAAGGACAAGAGTTTTACGGTTTGAGTTCTGAAAAAACCTCCCAGCGAACACAGACCCTGCCATAAAATGTCCAAAACTATAATTAAGATGGAGAGTTACTGAGCAATACCAGCAGTTCATGGAGGTGGAAGAGGAGAACAAAGACAGACGGGAGACAGCAGGCAGAAAGCACAGCATGACTTCGGGTGTTTTGGATTTTTTTGGGAAAAAGGTTGTCCAGAGCAGCTGTGGCTGCCCCTGGATCCCTGGAAGTGCCCAAGGCCAGGCTGGATGGGGCCTGGAGCACCCTGGGACAGTGGGAGGTGTCCCTGCCATGGTGCTGGATGAGGTTTAAGGTCCCTTCCCACCCAAACCAGTCTGGGATTAAGATTCCCCTTCCCTTCAGAAGAAGCTCTGCAAGACCTCCCCTTCCTGCAGGCCCATTTTACACCAATTCTCCCAGCTTCTATCCTCCCAGATTCCAGAGATAGAACCACACTTCAGGATAGGCATCCACAACCTCTGCTTCCAGATCAAATTATTCTTTCTCACACCATGGGAATAATGAGGAGGCCACTCTTCTGCCTTGGCTGATTTCCCTTGATCTGCATCCTGCTGTAACCAGCTGACAGGCAGAGGGAAAGGCAAGGCAAACACTTTGTAGGAATAAATACGGTGAGCAAACTGCACAGGCTGTGAAAACATTTGTATTCCACACCAGGGACAAGGCAGAGCCTCGGTGGCTCCCGTGGTCAGAGCAGGAGGGGAGCCGAGGTTCCCACTGCCTTTTGAGGAGAGGAAAATGAGGAGAAGGATAAAGAGGGCAAGATGCTGCAGGCCTGACACCCAGGATAAGAATTCTTGCCTTTACTGGAAGGAAAGGAATAACGATGGGGTTAAGGAAGAAGAATTTGTCTGTGGCTTGAACGTGATGCTTTCAAAGGCAGCTCCGGCACCGTGACACGAGTGACAGAGCCCACGTGTGGCACCGGTGGCCTCAGCCCAAGTTGGCTTTCGCTCACATTTAGTTCACTTCAGTGCAAACCTTCAGAAAGAGGGACTCCAAAGAGGCACCGAGGTGGGTCTGCAGAGAAAAACAAGGCAGGGACAGCGACAGGCCTGGAACTCACTTGACAGCTGAGAGCTGAGGCTCTTTGGGTGAAGAAGAACTCGCACAGAAAGGAGAAAAGGGGACCAAACCCAAGCGAGGCTGGGTGAACAGCAAGGAAGAAAAGGACAGCACAGCACAGTGCAGACAACAAAATTCCAAGGCTTAAGGAAGGATAAAAATCCTTGGGAGAAGCCTATGACTGACCAGGTGAGAATGAAAAGAAGTCGGATGACCAAGGTGATAGAAAGTGAAAAACCTGCTAAAATGTTAAGAGTGGAACAAAGATAAAAGAGTGGAGGAAGAGAATGGATGGGAAAACACTGAACCAGAGGAATTCTGGGCAGAAGGAGAACTGGAGAATGAGGGAGTCTGGACAGAGCCAGGGTCAGAGCGGGTCACACGGAGCAAAGGCTGCTGGGGTTGGCAGGTGCTCTCTAGGAGCTTTTTTAAAAGTGCATTAAAGAAATAAGAAATGAGGAGAAGAAAAGAGACAACACAGTGGGGCAAAATGAAAGGAAGAAACAGCAGGAAGCAGAAAAAAACCAAAGCAAGGAACAAACAAACAGAGGACCCTGGGCTCCAGCCCCACCGAGGGACGAGGCCTGGGCAGACATTAAGGGAGCACTATTTTCCTGTCCAAAACGACTGCACTTATCATACTATTAGAAATGTAATTTCTTAGGCCGAATATAACTCTGTAATGCAGCAAAATATGATTTGAGGGCTGGATTGAATATTGAGATTTGTAATTGCAGCGCAGTTAGCCTGAGAATTACAGCCAGCAGAATATTTCCATCCATGCTTTCCTTCAGCAAACTCCACGCAGGGGTTTCTCAGCCCTTCTCGGCGCTTCCAAAGCCTCCCACCCTGTTGCCTTTGGCACTGAAGCCCAGCAGGGTCCCCTCCTGCCCGTCCCAGCGGGGTGGGGACACAGCAGCACAGAGGGACACAGAAGCTGCTGCAGATCTGACAGTGCCACTTAAGGAGCCATCAATCAAACTCTTTTTTAAGAATAAAAAGGGTTTTCGCAGCACTTATTTTTCACATGTCACACAGCATTAAAGACCTGAAGTTTCCTACACCACGTGGTAGCAAAATCACAGGACATAAAAAATACGAACGCGCGGAAAGGTAAATAATCCTAAATATAGAAAGATAACCCTAAATAACTAAAGGTAAATTAATCCTCATCATTCTATGACTCTAAATAATTGTGCCTCATTCAGCAAAACTGTGGGACAAATCCCGGGGTTTGAATGTTATATTGTTCCGTTGCTTAAATCTATTTATTTATTTATTTTTTTATAGACAAAACTTAGAAAAATAAAACCCCTCCTCCCGGGAAGGCTGCCCTAAATGGCCCTAATTTCCATGCATGCCACCCTGATGACTTCACCGCTCCCTGCAGCTGAGATTCAAGAGGTGTAACTAAAAGCAGAGCTTTAAGGGGTTTTTAGTACAACTTCCACAGCCCCAACCCAAAAACCCTCCCAGTTTGGGGAGCAATTAGAAAGATCTCACACCTTCCAGCCCTCACCTCCAGCCAAGCCGACACCCCAGCACACTTAGCCTGCCCTTTTTTTTTCCAATTTCAGCATGTTCAGTGTACCAATAATGCTCTGATGCATTTCACTCTTGACTGCATACAGTGAGATTGCTAATCAGGATTACTCGATTCAGTCAACACTGATTTCAATAAAAAGACAAAAAAAAATTATCATAAATATAGAGAAAGTGCTGGCGGCAGTGACAGGTGATTAAAATCTCATTCACTTGGAATCAGCCTGATTCATGGTAGTCGAATAGAGGAAGTCTTCATATCAGCAGCAGATGATTATTATCTCACTCACTCCAAGTCACTTCTGATTGCACATGCACACACAAACTGGCACAAAGTAGATTCATGAACAACAAATCATCATGCAGGGGTCTGACCTCCTTAAAATGAGGCTTTGTATAATAATTCTTCAGAAACAAGCAGATATAGGGGGGATAATGCTAATTTACGGAGTAGGCATAACAAGCAAGCTCGCATTAAACACCCAGTATGGAGAGGAAGCAAGGAGTTGCCAATAAATTCTCAGTATTGAGCTGGAATACTGAAGATTAATTGATTTAAAGCGCTATTTTCATCTGTTTGAACACAATTCCAAACATGAAAATGAAGTGTTCAAAGTACTGCTTCAAACAAACAGCGAAAGACTCAAACAGCAGGAATTCCCGACGTTTTAATTTGAGAAGTAAAACTTCCCTGAAATATGACTTTCTTCAGTTGTGAGCATGGCCCTGGCTATACTTTGAGAGCACAGATGAATTCAGTCTATTGGTGCATTTTTATCTCCTGAGGCTCAGGCTGGAGATCAGGAAAGGTTCTTCTCCCAGAGGTGCTGGGCACTGCCCAGGCTGCCCAGGGATGGGCACATTCCCAGCTCTGCCAGAGCTCCAGGAGCGTCGGGACAGCGCTGCCAGGGGTGCCCAGGGTGGGGTTGTTGGGGTGTCTGGGCAGGGCCTGGGGCTGGGCTGGACGATCCCTGTGGATCCCTTCCCACTCAGGATGTGCTGGGATGCAGTGATTTCCTTCCAGCAGATGCGCTGGGACCACCAGCTCTTCCTACACGGCTTGAACTGTTTCTGAGGGAGCAACACCTACCCCTTACACAGGGCACTGAGAACACATTAATTAGAGACTAGACATGCTCATGATAGGGCTCTTTTCTCCAAACAACACAAACAGTGAATGTTCTCACACCAAGGAACTCCAGCCACGCAGCAGGAAGTGACATCTTCAAAATATGTCCAGCTTCCTGAGTAAAACAAGATCTTGTCCTGCCAGCATTAACTGGGAACACTTTTAGAAAAGTGTATATTATCTGCTTATGCTTAAACCCCTTAAAATCTCAACAAATACTGAATTAATTACAATTAATTAGTGCACTCTCCCCTGGCTCTATACAATGTAAAGTGTCCTCTCAGAGCTACACCAAAACAACAAGTGCCGGACAGAAAAACTTATGCCGAATGAAGTTAAACAACTACAGATTCTACTGCTGGTTTTGAAAGAGGTTTTTTAGATTGACAGGGCAGTCCAAGCCAGTAGCAGTGGCAATGTCAAAGTGCAAGTCAATAGCTTAGCTCGAGGTTGTCTAGCAGAAATGAGGAACAGCAGAGGAGGCGAGGGAAGGCTCGCCCGGGTGCTCCCAGCAGTCACGGGCTGGGGAGTCGGGGAGAAAGCAACGCAAAGGGTTATTTAGTGCGGCCATGGCTCGTAAAATCAACCTGTTGAAGGGTGGAGAAAGGGAGAACTTTGGGGTGGCAACCAGTAAAACCCCGTTGCAGCCATCTGGGTTGTGTCAGGCTGACACAGGGGAGCTGGGGAGGGAAGGAAGTGACCCAGTAGCCCCAACACTGAGGAGAGATAATGCTCAATTCCCTGCAGTGTCTGCATCTGATAACCCAATTATCCCCAGTCTATTTTTTCAAAGTCTCTTTGAACCTGTGACCCACTACAAACAAAATGTATTTGTGTTGTTCTTAACTGCTAAACTCTGAAACAACAAAGGGCTTGGGGAAGAGTTGCCAACTTGTGTATTTCTTCAAGGCCTCCAACAATTACATTTCCATCAATCCAGTGTATTATTTTTAAACGAGGGTATTTTTTGATCTGGAAGAAGTTGAATGGCAAAAGTGGTTTAAATATACTGCTCAGGATTAAACCCCCTCTGACTAAGCAGATATAAAAGAAGCCAGGAAACACTCTGCTAAAGCATTTAACATAAGTTAAAAGTGACACTTGTTATGCAGCGAATGTCAGTCCAGCTGCTCTTGTTATTTATTAAACAGCACTTTTATTTTGGACAAACACATCAACTTGGCTAACTACTTCCTGCTACAATTCGTCCCAGTAATATGTATATATATATTTATGTATTTCAACACCATTTTTTTCTGGAGGGGACAGTTTCTGCCAGGAAAGAAATTAGAAAAAGCATCACTGTTCCAAGGTTCTCTTACTTCAAGGTTGCTCTTACATTTATTTATCTATTTTTCTATCTCCTCCTTTGTCTTTTTGAGTATGAACTGGGTTCTCTGCACTTCTGTGCCACGCTGTCAGCTGGAGGAACACACAGGGACACGTCTTAAAGAGTGGAACACATCGAACTTATAGCTGCAGGTAATTAAAGCTGGGATTATTTGGGAGCTCAAATGATGTCATGCCAAGCCAGAAGGATCTTTCCACAACCAGAACCCAGGAGAGCCAAGTAATCTGAAAATTACACCGCAGGAATCATAGGTAATCAGGAGGGTTGTTTATCACAACACGGCAAATTAAGGGAGAGCTCTTTTTGCTGACTGGGAGCTCTCCTGAAACCACAGAAAAACATAATAAAAGCCCCAAGGTTGAACCAATGGTGCAACGTGGCTCGACAGGCAAAGAGCTGTGGCAGAGAGACCACCATGAGGAGTGACAGTGGTTTGTAAATCAAAATTATTCTGCAGTTTAAATGGCACCTAAAGGGGGTGTGGGGATGCTGGTGGGGCACAAACACCCCTGGTGTAAATGGTACTGAAAAACCCCAGAGTGGCTGCACTGCACGACCCAGGCACACCCGGAATGGCCCACACAGACATGCAGCACACTGAATAAAATTTTCTATCACCTTCAGAAGCTGGATCAATTGTTAATTCTACCATATGTTCAAGCATATTCTGTTACATTACTGTCTTCGGAAAAGCTCATGGAATAGGAGGGAATGTGTGAAAACATCCATGCTGTGCCAGTAAGTACTTATTTTATGTTTGTAATTTTAGTTTTACTGACTTTGGGCCTAATCCAGTACGGGGAGCCACAGCTCTCCTTCCTTAGAGCACTGAGAGGGTTTTTTGGGGTTATGGGGGCTGTTTGGTGTGGAGGGAATCCAGCCTTCCCCGTGGGATGTGCGTGTCCCAGGGGGATGGAGGGTGACTGGCAGCCTGCTGGGGTGGGAGGGCTGGTGGGACACCCAACACTCTGGGGCTCTGCTGGGGACCTCCCCAGGCTGTCCTAAACACACAGCTCCTCTCAGAGCAGGATTTTGGACGTGGCCCAAGAGAGCTTGACCAACAGTATCAGAGGAAACCCCAAGTTTTGCTCCCAAGGGTTGCGTTCATGTCAAACAAAAAATCCCATTATTGCTCATCCAGGGGTGTGTCAGTGGATGCACATGTGACAACACCAGGGCTGGAAGGGGATGGTCCTTAGGGTCCATTCCAAACCAAAGCATTCCATGATTCCATGATGGACATGCACAGGTAGGAACCCACGCCGTGGGTGTCCACGAGTCCCAGCAGCGGGGCACAGCCAGCCTGGCCACCTCGCCAGGGCAGACCAGCCCAGCACTGCCACCGCCGTCCCCAGGGCGTCCTCTGGGGTCTCCTCCAACACCCACGGCACAGACACAGCTCCCTTCTCCCAGGAAATGCTCTGGGTCCCTCCAGGCTGAAGACTCGATGGTCTTTAAGGTCCCTTCCAGCACAAACTATTCCATGATTCTCTAACCAACACTTAGAAGTGACTGAGGAGAAGATGAAATTCCACAGTGGGCTGCCCCTGACCATGTGAAGGTATCGTGTTGGAAAAGCTGCAGGAGGCTCTCCAAAGATCTCAGAGAAGGTACACGAGGTAATTAATTTTCCTTTTCCTGTGGTTTGGGTGCCAGGGAGCTGATCTGCACAGGAAGGACAGCGGGGAAAGCCACACAAGCACAACTGGCTGAATCATCCTCTAGAGCTCCACGAGCAGGAGTGGTGGAAGTCACGCTTAGATCACTTCCCGGAGAGCAGAAAACTTGCACACGCACAAAAGCAAAATAGCAGGTAATGAGACAAAAAGTGATTAAATGTGAGATGCCTTTAATACCTTAACTCTTTCCGAGCACAGGTCAAGTGCAGTGGTTTACATGGCCATGTTTCTGCATCCTCAGCTTTAAAAAATGAGTAAGAAGAGTGGGAACACCCCTGTCTTCACCGTCCTCACAGCTGAATTTATTTTCCTGTCTGTTGTAAGAATCTGGTCTGGCAAGCTGGGCTGCCATAAGTAACTGTGACTGTTATGCATAAAGAATGACATCACACACATCTCGGATTGTCACTGACTGTCACACAAAGCACCTCGGAGCCACAGCTCCAAGAAAAGCTCCCACCCAAGGAGCAAAGGCACGGAAAGCCTGAATCTCCCCGGAGCCCCACAGACTCTGCCACAGTTACTGCAGCAGCCATGGCTCCATTTAGGAAATCCTAATGATGCTCCAACACATCAAACGCTGCGTTTCTGCCCTATCCTGTGCTTTATTTTGTTCTTCAGCTGGCTTGGTCCTGCCTCAGCTTGGAGAACCACAGGGCCAGCAGCTCCGTTATCCATGGAGATTGAGCTGCTCGTGCACAGGAACCGCTGGGATTTTTCTGTGTTTGCCTAAATTTTTTCAAGCTCACTCCTCACATTGGAAGAGTCTTTGGGCTTTCAACGCAAGTGCAACTCTCCCTTATTTAAAGCCATGTTTAATTAGTCGTTATTACGTTTTCCTCCAGCACACTGGAATGGGTAAATAAGTCGCTCTCTGCGTTAAACCGCGCGGCCCGAATCACGAGAGGGGATTTGGTAGACTCAGCTTGCTGCTAAAAAAGCAAACTGTTCCTTCAACACAAACAAGCCCAGTCAGAGGAACCGAGCCTTGCCAGACTGCTCTTCATTATGGCCACGTCTCCCCCAGCATTCCCAGTTGGAGGGGATTCCAGCAGCTTTCCACAGACAAATAAACAGCAAATACTTATGGGGGACAGCCTTGTAGAACTGATTCCTTAATCAACAGTTAAAGAAGCAAATTGGATTTGCCCTATCACAAAAAAATTAATTCCAGATTGCAGCTATTGTCTTAAGTACAAGAGAGTTGTCTTGTAGGTTTGGCTGGATAATTTCATTTTAAAAGTATCTCTAAAATTTGCCATCCCACGGGGTTTGTGGTTTTCTCCATCATTATATAACTGTAAACTTCT
>VWPU01005017.1:0-7500 GCA_013398955.1 Callaeas wilsoni | reverse complement strand
CAAATTAACTTCTTCTCCTGCACATGTCTCAGGAAAATGAACTTATCCCAGAAGTGAGGCTGGACCTTTGCTTTTTAGTAACTCTTTCAGCTTCCAGGCTAATTTTTGTTCCGCTATTCTTCCAACCTTTTTTTTCCTAGAAACTTTTACCAAGTGCAGCGGGAGTTTGACATGGAAGCCCTTGTTTGTATTGCTACTTTCCCAAAGCCTCCTTAAACACTGCTGGAGGCTTAGGCCAGGTTTCTTTATTTCCTCTTCTATTTCTTTATCATTAAGGCCAAGGAGTTTCGAGCGAGCAGGATCCCGCTAATCGCTTGCCCCAGCCCCCATGGCTTTGTTTCTGTCAAAATAGCTCCTTTCAGCGGCTGCAGAGCGAGCTGTCTGGGCAAATGAACTGCTCTTTCTCACCAGATGTGTAACCGTGTTTCGTCTTTCACGAGAGACAAGCTGGAGCCGACTCCTTCCGCTAGCTGGGCCTATGCTACATGTCTTACAACAACACAAATGTAAGCCCCTTCCTTTCCACACATGTTAAACTCATTTCCTAGTGAATTATTGGGAAAACACGGCGCTATCTTCGCCGCCGCCGCGCGCGGATGCTGCCGCTTGCTCCCCGCGCGCTGGCACGGCCGCCGCGCCACCATGGGCTCCGCGTCATTTTGGTGGCTGTGAAACTTCTAGTTTGCTCAAAGTATGACAGATTTTTTTTTTAATCATTATTATTATTTATTAGTGGTTTTTTAAAAAATTTGTCTCCAGCCCTGCCACACGGGAATCTCCAAACCCTGTGGAACAGACACCTTCCCTTTCTCCCGAAAAAACACTGTTTACACTCTGGATATTTTCCATCCTGGAGAAATAAGGAGAGTTTGTTCAACAGCAAAATAAAACCTAGAACGGAGCCAGCTATGTTCTGTTAGAGCTGAGCTGATACACCAAGGAACCAGCAAGTTTCCCTCGGCTTAAAACATTAAAGAACCAAAACAGTTAACAGCAAACTCACATCTCGTAAAGCCCAGAGTGCCCCTAAGCCTGTAAAATTCCCCAGCTCCAGGTTTTTTTTTTTTTCAGTTACATCTTTATTTTAACAGGGCATTAATAATGCCAGTATAAGGTTGTATTATACAGGTTTGACCACAACCGTTTTTGCGAGGTTTGCTGTTAAGATAAACAACCCGGCGGAGCTGCTCGGCTGGCAGCGGGACCCGCGTGAATGGCTCTCATTTTCTGAGCTCCGCCGGGGCTGCCAAGCGCAGGTTGAGCTCCCGCGTCCCCTTCCCCTCGCCCCGCATGTCAATCACCCCCTGGCATCCCCGGTGACAATTTCCATCCTCCCAGCCTGGAATTTCCACCTCCTCCAGCCCGGCAAAGCACTCCCTCCTCAGCCCTGCGAGTAACCCAACACCGGGGCTGCTCCTACCCCCGGCCCCCCGAAATCTCTCTGCGTTAGCAACGGAGCCTTATTAAACCCATTTCTACCACTTTGTGTTTCACAGGTTGTTTTTTTTAATTATCTGCTGTCTGAGAGTAATTATTTACTTCCTGGAAGCTCACGTACCAGAACTCTGAGTTTGAAAGATTTTTCCATAACCTAATCCAATTCATCAAAGGCATCCTAACAAAATTACAGGCTCTGGCAGTATCTTTGCTTTTCACCTGATAAGGCTGCAGCAGAAGCCCGGGATGGTTTGTATCAGGGTCCCTCCTGGAGTATAGTTTTTGACAGCTTTGCTTAAATCCCTTCCCCCCCTTTTCCTCTCTCACAAAAGCACGGGATTTTATTATTCCCTCCTCCTAGAGCCGTGCAATGCTTTGGGCTTCAAATAATCAAGTATTAGACGGGGGGGAAAGCGGTGCAGGAGTCTCACCCAGCACGTTTGGGATTTCCTGGGGAACAATGCTCTGGGTGGGAGCCGTCCCCCAGCGCATCGCTCCAGCATCCCAGGTGTTCCCACAGTTTCCTCGGCTGCGGGCTGTGCTCCGGTTAGGAGCAGGGATTACAGGGAGCGATGGAAATGCTGTGACTCAGATGACCCGAGGGAAAGAAGGGAGAAGGAAGCACGTCCAAAGTCCTGGTTCTGGGGTGTGGGGGAGCTCGGAGGGGCTGGATTACAGAGACTGCTTTGATGTGCCATTTTTTTGCTCTGTTTTTATGTACCTTCGAAGCCCCGGCGTGTGCCGTGTCCTCGTCTGAACAGGTGAGAGGTGTTCGTACCTGCGCGCCTCAAACCCCAATCCAGCCACCCCTGTCTGCAAACAGATCCCTCGCAGCTAAACCCATTAATCTACAATAAACCACCTTCTTAAGGAGAAAAAAAATCAATGTCGGGTTCCTGATGGCAATTTTTTCCAGAACTGGTTACCCAGGAAAGTCGTAATTTTTTAATATACTCTGAAGTTGGTAGCGCCAATAGGACGCTGAAAGCAAAAGAGCAGCTGAGCTATTTTAAGGTCTGTTCTTCCAGCAGTTTGGTGCACATCTTGAAGAAAATAAGAATTTAAAAAAAAAAAAAAGACACCAAACTGCTCTGTTTTCATTGCATTATGCAGATGAAATGACAAGTTGTCATTTAAGAAGTTAATAAACAGTCACCATTTTGCAGGTTATCCAAATGCTACTGAATAGAAAACCTTGGATCCCTAAATGATGTGTAATTAAAATTATTTTAAAAATCCTCCTTGACAGGCCAGGGCTTAGCCAAAATGTAAATGACATTAAAGAAGACAATGAATTTAATTTTATTTAATGTCCCTTTTTGCAGATCCTCATTTACATAGCATTTTTAACAAAAGCGTTGACCTTATAAATGCTGGCATTTGTACAGCTTCTGCAGAGTTGGATTTAATCATGCTTTCGCAAAGCCATAAGGGAAAAAGCTTTAAGTTCTCTGGTTGGATATGGAGTAGGAATAAAAACATTGGGACTGGTCAAATGTTTATCCTCCTTGCTTCTGAAAACAACCTGACAAGAAGATGTAAAGGTCTAGGGAATAACCCATTGCTGTTTGTAAGGCTTGGTAATAATCATACATAATCGTTTGGAAATATAGCTAATAAAAAATATAATGAGTGTTCAGCAAAATCGGCATTAGGCCCAAATTACATGATATTAATACTTGAACAGGTGCAGAAAGGCGCTTTAAATGAGGTAAATGAATAAAATGTCCCAGAGCACAACTGTGTGCACTGACAAAAAGTCAATCACATGAATAATTCAGCGGCCGGGACTGCCAGCAAAGGTCAGCGGCTCTCACCTTTGTGACGGGAAGTGAAAGGAAACGCTGCTGACGAAAAAAAACCCCCCTCGCCCTCCAGCCGCCGCCGCCACCCCGCCGAAGGTGTAAACTTGGAGTAGGGAGGAATTAAAGCGCTGCACCAGCGAGCCGGCAGTGGAAAACAAATAAATAAATAAATAAAAAATTTTTAAAAAAAACCCCAGCGTGAACAGCCAAGTCGTTTAGGGAAAATAATCTGAAATTACAGCCAGGGAAAGGTTAAGGGGGGTGGCTACCAGCAATGCCAATTATCTCCCAAATCTGAGGTCAGGCAAAAGGTATTTTAAGAGCCTACGGGATTGAAATTTTGTAACAGCTGTTAAATATGACAAAACTTTTTATTCCCCCAAACTAAAGCTATTCCAAACTCCGTATGAAAGAAATGGGATAAGCAGATGTCTGGCTTCCATACAGGAAAGTAGGACACACTTGGAATGATAAGTCTCCTAAACTCTATAGAATAATGCCAGATTTATTGGGGAGGGGGGTATTTACTGCCCACGGAGATGCCAGCGAGCAGTAGGGCTGTGATGGTACCATCTGGAAACCCTCTGCCGAGCAGGCGCTGCTCCGCCAGTGCTCCCAGCCCCGGCCCCGCGCTCCGCCCCGGCTCCCGAGCGCCAGCGGCACCCGGAGCCCGCTGCTGGAGCCCCGGCCTTCGGGGACAGCCCCGAGCAGGCAGCGAGGAGTCGAGGGGCTGCCTCGGAGCAGCAACTGCCATCCCTCCCTAATGAAAGATCTGCTGGTGGCACGGAGGAATGATTCTAGCCCAGAGTGTGGTTTTGGTTTAGCAGTTACAGCGGCATCCTGTAATCATTTACAGCCCTTGGAATGTATGGGTGAAATAGGAGAGATTTATCTGTTCATAGTTGTGATATGTAGACAATGGGTGTTCCTAATGAGGAACATCTGCTTTTGTGTTTTCCCAGAAAACATTATTCCACTATGAAAATGATACTCCCATCCTTTTCAGCAACACCGCAAAGAAAATATGGGCCTTTTCCTTTCTTTTATTTGCTTTTCTTTGGGTCAATCTAATTTCCCAGGGACACTTTTTCTGTGGCATCTTTTTACTGACTGCGCCGCAATTTACGGTGGGTTTGTTCTTTAACACGTGAGTTACTGTGCTGGAGGAACAGCCCCGAAATGCCAGCAGATACTTAAATGTGTACAGTAATAAAAGCCTCCCCGCTCAGCCATGCTCCGTGAGAAACATCCAGGCGACGTAAATAAAAATTCCCAGTGAATTAAAAGGTCGCGGAGGCTCCTGACACCGAAAACCGCTTCCAAGGCCTCGGGTTTGGCTTTTACATTTCCAGCCCACTGCAGGATTCAAACATAGAATTACACAAGTTTATTTAAAATATCAGCACTGCTAATAAATTATTACTCCTGAGGTGCACGAGGGGTTTTTTCCTTCTGTTTTTTGAGTTGTTTTTTTTTTTAATCCCAGTGCATAAACAATTCCGACTATCACAGAGTCTCCCAGTGTGGGCTGGAAGAAATGGGTGGCCATAGATCTCAATTCAGGATTGAATTATTGGTTCATATCCTGAGGACAAATATGCCTTATCTGGCCAAAAGCTGCTAAATGTATCCAAAGGACAAAAGGATCTAGTGAAGCATATTGGATATAATTGTCTTTTTTTTTTAAGCCAACTACCCAAGCGGCTCCACTTCCTATGGGAAACTGTAAATTGACCCCCAAATGTGATGGGGAAAGGTTGTTCCGTGATGCTCAAGAGGGAAATGCAAGCCTGAAACCCAACCCTGACAACAAATTTAGGCACCAAACTCCAAGCACATGGGTCGAGCGAACGTAAATATCGGGGATTTAAAATCCACCTCGGCGGTTCCAGAGGGCCAGGGCTCCTCCGGAGCTTCCTCCCGGCCGCGCTTCCCTCCTACTTTTGCTGCAATCTGCTGGGAGCAAACACCACATCCCACAGCCCTTCAAATCCCGGCTGGAGAGGCCGCTCCGGCCTCTGCCGAGCACCGGCTTCTCCGCCACGAGAAGTGCCAGCTCTCTTTAGAAGGCTAAAATCCATGCCATCCCCATAAAGTCCAAATCTTGAAAATTCCTAATGCAGAAGGTGATTAAAATTGCCATAAAAATTGTCCTATCTTTAAATTTAGAAGCACAGCAGATTTTTCATCAATAATTAAGATCACTAAAGCATTTATGGAGTTTCAATCTTCCTTATTCAAATAAACATGATAAACCCATTAACCAAATGTTTTCTGATTTTTTTTCTCTCTTCTCATGCTGCTGGAATATCAAATGATCACATAGTACTGATAGTTTGGGGGAGGTATAAAAGCACTGGTGTTGGGTAGCTTGGCTCAGTTTTGCCAGGATCACCCTTCACAGAACTGATTACAAATTATCTGACAGCAGCTCCAGGATGTCTTTATGGAAATATCACCAGAAGCCCTAAAAAGGTGATGTTTTGCCACGTTTCGGCACGTGCAAGGACCACAAACATCAACTCTTCGTGCATCTTGCAGTGGACACTCCAGAAGCATGAAAGGCTCCACAGCTCCGAATCAGAGTCCGACCGAGCACAGAAAAGCAAAATATTATTCTAATTTTCATTCCTGGTTAATTTTCCTCGCGTTCTGCTGCAGTCACACTTTAATGCAATTCACCATTTACATCTGCAAAAGTCACACATCTCTCCAAAAAGAACTCTGCACAATGAACATGCCCGTAATCCAATAATAAAAGCTGTAACACGCTGCCTTCCATTTACTACGCCGCCAAGATTCCTCCACTTCCAACTATTTTTTAGCCAATAAAGCAGAAATAAATCCAGCTCGCAAGGCAACAACCCAGCGCGATATGATTTCCATAGCTAAAACACTAAAGACAAACATAATTATATTGATTTTTTTGTACTTGGACTTCTATAAAGTGGTGAACTTGTTCTCAATTGCCTGACACAATCCCAGAGTGATGGCAACAACTGGTCAGCCCTATTTGATTACTAATAAGAGAGATGTCCCTTCTGTCAGATACCTCACATTCCCCACTAAGCAAACAGCTATTTCAGCTAGTTAAACATTAGCATTGCTCTCCACTGGTGGTGCATATTTCTTTAGGCTTAACTCAGGGAGTTTTCCAGGTTTAATTTTTCAGGCACTGGACAGCAAAGTTCATGATCAAAAGATAACTTTGTCCTGCGAGCTACTGAAACACAAGCCTTCTTCAAACCAGCCTAACCCTCTTCTTCACAAAACCGGTGTCGGGTGAACACTTCTCCATTTATTGCTCCAAGGAACCCATTTCAGCAGCCAGGCTCAATCCAAAATTGCCTTTTGCCGCTACCACATCATCTGCAAAAAAACCCGGCTTTTCCGCTGCCGAAAACGTCGCCTTTATGATTAAAATAACTCCAAAACTGGCTTTACCTTGCTTTGGGTGCAAATCTTTCTGGAAATAGGTTCTTTTGAAAATAAGGCCAGCGACAAACCAGACAAGAGGCAGAGCGAAGGATGCATAGAGTTCATCTGGGTATGTAAATTAACGTTGGGCTACGCAACCAGCATGTGTAATTAGTTTCAATTATAACAACTTTGGTTTATTAGTTACATATTTGCTATTTGACATAAAATGACAGCCACAATTGGAAAAAAATTGGGACACATCTCGCAACTAATTGATAGCAGATTAAATTCATTCTAGCGCAGGGCAAACCGTTCCTCCACCGCACCACCCAAGCCTCAGCTAAGGGCAACGCAAACGACAAAAAATAATGTAAATATGAAATACTTGTTAACAAATTAGCAAAAGAAGCACTTTGTGACACATCCCTCGGTTGAAAGCCAAAAACTCTCTAGGCATAAAGTGCTCCTCACAGTGAGAGCAGTGGCAGATGAAACTGCTTCCCCTGACAACTCGCAAGCAATTACCGAATCCCCACAGAGCGAGCCACCAGGTTTCCAAGTCAACCCACCTGTGCACGATAACACGAGAGGACAACAACCGGTGCGAGGCGCAGCCTGAGCTCGCTGCTGCTGCTGCCGGGCCGGCGCGGCCCCACGCCAGGCGCAGCAAAGGTGCCGCGGCTGCTGCGAGCGCCGTCCTTACCTGTCAATGATAACGGGGTCTGAGGGGGTTTCGTTTCTGTTGCCACAACTTTTCTTGTCACAGCACCGGCTGCGGAGGAATCGCAAAGAGCGGTTTTAGCGCGGGCCGGGCACGGCTCCGGCGGCTCCCGGGCGG
>VWPU01005015.1:0-10909 GCA_013398955.1 Callaeas wilsoni | reverse complement strand
AGGGATTCCTGTCCTCTCTCTGCCACAGGGATTAAATCCCTTTTCCAAAAGGATTCCTGTCCTCCTTCTGCCACAGGGATTAGATCTCTTTTCCAAAGGGATTCCTGTCCTCCCTCTGCCACAGGGATTAAATCCCTTTTCCAAAGGGATTCCTGTCCCACCTCTGCCACAGGGATTAAATCCCTTTTCCAAAGGGATTCCTGTCCCACCTCTGCCCACCCCACTGCTATGGGGTCTGAGGTCTTATCACCCCATCCCTAAACTTTCCTTCCTGCCTTTTGTGAAGCGTTCTTTGTCCAGGAAATGTCCCTGTAACCCTCCTACCCCACCCCACACAACCTCAGGAGGATCTCTCTGGGGACTGGTAAAAACCCTCATGAACTGAGGCTCCCACCAGTCCCCAACCCAAACTGCTTTAACGGGAGTTCCATGACATCCCACAGACAGTAAATCATTTCCTTGGATGTTTATAAACAACAGGAGTGGAAACGCTGATCTTTTGTAAATGATCAGGACTTTAACAACCACACCAAACTCCCACTTTTTGTAACTTCACAATAAACACTCCTCAAAATAAATACTCCAAACATGTCCTCAAATCCAGACAGTGAAAAGAGAAAGGTTCTCATTCCCATTAAACAGACAGGGAACAAGGAAATTAAAATTCCTGGGGCATTCATGAACCTTCACCTAACATTCCTTTTTCAGGAATAATATAGAATCCAACAATGACAGCAATCCCTTTTTTCCTATGCCCCCATTTTAACTCTGGAATGAAAGCTTTCCCTGTGTTGTGATAATGATTTTATCAACAATTTATGATTATTTATTTGAATACACCGATCACATCCATCACTAATATTAGGGTGAAGCATATTCTATTTCAAAGGTGTTTTTCCTGCTAGAGAGTGATTTAGCAAAGCTGAAATGTTTCTCCCAAAAATATTTATCGTGAGTTTGCTGATTTTCAGTGGAATTCACCAAAGTGCTTTTAATGATTAAATTAATTAGCGGAAATGAAAGAGCAGATTCTCACTGAAATGGGACTTTCTGAGTTCTCTGAAAGAAACCTTTTTGTGATGGTAGTTTATGATAGAAAATATTTTTTCATGCTAAAATTCCAAATTTGTCCTTCTTATCGATGGAAAATGAAAATAAATTTTAACAGGGAGGATTTTCCTCTCAGACTAATAATTTAATTTCAGGAATATGGCTAATTTTAGTTCAATTTAACTGCTCCTTGCAGCTCCAGCTATGCAAAAGTACCTTTGCATCAGATGCTGTTTAAAGGTAGCACAGGGAAAAAGCAGACTTTGCAGCCACAGAGGGTTCTTATCCCCAAACTCCCCAGCAGCACAGCAGATGCAAACCCACACGGACATCTCTCCGTGGCAGTTGTTTCACCATTTCTTCCCTGAATCCAGGAATTCAGGGGAATTCAGGAGCCTGGTTTTATTCCAGCTCCTGGACTTGCCTGTGAGATATGAGGTTTGTTCCCCTTAAAGCGCAAAGTCCCAGTCCCTGCACTGGGAGCAGGATGTGGAAGGTGTTTGGAATCCTCCTTTCCTGTGAGGTTCTGCCCTTAGGCACTGATGGACCTTCCCATTTTTCCCTCCCAAACACCCAAATCTGGGTGTTGTGGTGGCCAATTTCGGTGAGACAGAGTGGTCACCTCACCTGTGGCTGCTCCCCTTGGCCACGGGCCCAGATTTTGAGGTGCCATTAAATTTTGGGCCAAGCCTGGGAGAGGAGCAGGGGCAAAAGGAGTTGTTGTCATTATTTCCCCATAGCATGTGGAAACGGTGGTGGCCAGTAAAAACCCCCACATTTCCCTGCCAGGAAAGAGAAACCGAAGCACAGCAGCGTGTGTGTGGTTCCATGTCAAGCACTGGAGCTCCATCTGCCTTCCCAGACTTTCTCTTATTCCTAATTAACATGTTGAGGAATTTTAAAATGTAATAAACATTATTTCTAAACAACCCGAAAGGAAAGCTTCCTTCTCTCCGGTTTGATGTAAACATTTATAGCGCAGCTCCATCCTTAAACAGTTAATCTTATAGTGACCTATTAAAATAAAATGAATTGTGTTATAATTCATCCTAAAGCAACCTCGGGGTGAGTGTATCAGGTAACTCCTGCTTTTGCAGCCCTCATGACGTTTTTAATCAAATTCAGCTGTAATTGCTGGAGCATTCATATGCCTCTTTTAATACCCTGCCTCCATTTGGGACTCATATGAGTCTGTTTTCTCTTAACGTAGCTAATAAACAGAAAACATGAAAAGAGCACATTTTGCAGGGCTCGGAGCTTTTCCACCGTTCCGTTTGTTCCAGCAATTGTCTGCCGGGCTGATGGGAACGCGGCATTTGTCAGGTCGGCCGCGCCCGGGAGAAAACCCTTTGAGAGGCTGCAGTCGCTGCTTTTGTGTCGCTCGCACCCCGTTAAAGGGGACAGGGACACGGGCGGGGGCGGCCGCCGCGGGAGCCGAGGGAAGGATTTCACTGGCATCTTTAAAAAATCACCGCCGCTGATGGATGCTGAAACGCTGCTTACGAGCAGCTCACCCACGGTTTGGGGAGGAAAACTGGAAATGCGGGCTCTGCCTCCGAGATGTTCGTGTAAACAAAACTCCTGCAACTTTCCCTGCCCAGGAGAGCAGGGGGGTGGAGGGGTTGGGGGGTTTTTTCAGTCTCCGACGCTACAGCTGTTTCCAATTTGCCAGCAATTTTCTTTTGGGCTAGTAAAGCTCCCAGGATGGCTGGAACTGGCCACATGGGCTTCTCCCCTCGGCTGCGGGGTTTGGTTACAAGGGGCAGCAAACCCAGCTCGGGGCTGGGGGCAGGCATTTCCCCTGAACTTGCGAGTGCTTTACATCCCAAATTCCTGTTAACGCCAACCTTTAAAGGTTATTTCATTGCAGGTTGTGCGTGTGCTCAGAGGCCCCGCCGGAGCCAGGCTGAGATCGCTTTAAAAGTGCAGGAAAATAAGAGGAAAATAAGAGGGAAATAAGAGGACGGGGCAGAGATGCACAGGCGGGTTCCCTGCCCCGCCAGGAAAAGGGGAAGAGGCGTCAGTGAGCACATCGGGGCTCCTCCTGTGCGCCGCGTTCCGTGTAATTCACACGTGGAAACGTGAGAAAAGAATGAGCGATGACTTTGAAACGTGAGCCCGCTCGGTCCCCGGCTGGCTCGGCTGTGCAGAGAGTTGTTCCCATCCCCGCAGAATAATGAGATTAAGGCTTGGAAAGAGAGTTTTTAACCCCGTGCACGCGATTTTTAAAAAGCTTGTAATGATGACAACGCTGCTTTTGATTTTAGAGGGTTTCTCCCCTGTTCTCTTTCTCTCCTGCGCACCTCGCGAGTCCCTCCTGTCCTTTGCTTTTCGTTCCATCCCAAGGCAGCTTCTCCCCAAAATCCCCGTCCCCTCACCTTGCTTAGGAAAGATTTTCTCTCGCCACAAACAACAACAATTATAATAACAACAAAGAATCCAAAGAATTTCTATATTAAAAAGTGGTGAGGTCCCTGGTCGCTGGGTCCAGGTCTGAGTCTGTTTTCCTTGGAAATTGGGAGGAATGCTAAACGCCTCGTCTACCAGGGAGTAAATTGTGTGCGGAGCTCAAGGCACGGCTCCCAGGTTGCCCTTTCACCCCTTCACTTTATATGCTCCTCTTATTAAGGAGAAAAATGTTTCAATATGTTGGAATTTGGGGCAAAGCCGGGAAGGAGAGAAAGAGAATAGAGAATGGAAGAACATTTTCCAAATAGTTTTGGTAACCCTTCTGAGGGTTGCACTTAAAATTGATGCTGTACTAAACTCCCTGGAAGTTTTTGCCCAGGTTAGTGCAAAATATTGTCTTTGAAAGCTTCTGAGATGACAAAATGCACCAGGAACGTGACTCCGATGGGGCAAAAACATCCCTGGACTGAAGATGTGTTTCCTTTCCCTCCCGAAAGCGTTACTATTTGATAGGCTCTTATGAAATAGCTAAAAAGCGCTGGAGGTTTCGGCTTGCAGGGAGAAACGCGGAATTCTTGATCCAAAAGAATCCTTTGGAGCCGATTCCATCGCGTTTTCCCAGCCGTGTGCATCTGCAGCGTGCTCTGTCATGCTTTCGGTCCTGCTGCAGGGGGAAATGGGTTAACTCTTTTCTAGGTAAGAATCAGGAAAGAAAACCTCAAAATAAGGAACGATGATTTAAAAACGGATATTTGAAACTTCCTTATTTAAAAAAGGGGATTTAAAGTAGCACTTGAGCTCCACTCAGCGTCTCTTTTCGGCTTGACTCCTCAGCAATATTTTTTTTAAAAAGTTGTGACTTTTTTTTCCTTTTTTTTTTTTTTCTTTTTCTCTTTTTTGGTGTGTTCTTTAAAGTCGCTCATAGCGCCAGGAGGGCTCATGGGGCGAGGATGTCCCATGGCCACGAATAATCTGAGGGAACAGCTGGAATATTGATAAGGGGGGAAAACGGAAATCAAATGAAAAGTAGAGGGCAGAGAAGCGAGGGAAAGGAAAGCAAAGCACGTCCTGGAGCTGCGAGCAGCACAGAAGCCCCCTGAGGAAATGCCTGCTTGATGCAGCCTGTCTGGATGGGCTGGGAATTTTAACTTCAGCGCTGCTTTGGATCCAACGAGTTTAAATCTCTCTTCTCCCTGCAAAACTGCAGCGGCAAGGGCAGTGATCCGCAGCTGGTGGGGAGTTTGGGTTTGGTCTCAACCTGGATCTTTACAAACTGCTCTGCCACTGGCTGAGGGGAAAGGGTCTAAAAGGTGAGTCCTTTCAATCATAGCAATAAGAATAAGCGATTCTAAAAGTAGTTTAAGAGGCCTTTTTATATCGCGGCTGACGCTGGCAGGGCGAGACGATTGATAAATAATCCACTGCAGACTCTTGAGAGCTGGCTCCAAAATATGCAGATGTATTTATTTACATGCACAGGCGTAATTACAGCAGGGAGGTAAAGGGGGGGGGACGCTAATCAGGGGTGAAGAGAGGAGCGGGGGAAACCAATATGGGAATCCTTGACCCCAGAAAATTTACTGGCGAGGCAAAATTACCTTGTCCCTCCACTCTGCCTGCCCCCACCCCCCGTCGCAAGTTCAGAAGCAAAAGAAACTGGAATGTGTTAGGAGGGAGGACGACAGGAAAAAAAGAATTGTACTTATCAGAAACACATTGTCCGCTTTAGAGCCGCTTGCCCTCCCGTGCCAGCTGGACGCGCAATAAATACTTTAAAAATCAATAAAAGGGGGGTTACGTGCAGATAGCGAACTTTTATTTTCCAGTTGTTGGGTTGAGGGGGTTTTTTCTTGTTTTTTCTTTTTTTCTTTCCCTTAACCCCACGGGTGTTCCGGTGGCTCCGGGGGCGTCCCCGGGCTTTGCGGGCTCTCAGCTCCGCAGGTCGGGGCGCAGCTCCAGCGGCCGGGCAGGTTCATTAACGCGGTTCTGTAATTAACCCCGGGGCTGGCTCGGATTAGACCCGGACAAGCCGCGCCAAAGGCGCAGTCCGGACCCCAGAGTTCTTCCTCAAGAGCTTGGAAAAACCCCAAACCGACGCCCCCGGAGCGCGGGCCGCTCGTGCGCGATCCCGGCGCATCTTTCTCCTCCCGTCGGATCCTTTTCCTGCGGCAGTTCCTGGGCAAATGCCCGGCTCTTCCCTTCCGCGCCGGGAAAACGGGACAGAGCGGCAGGGTGAGGGTGCCTGTGCTTCTTAATGATGCACTAATTACGCTTAGCCAATTATACCTAGCTAATTGTTTTCTGGCGCGTTCCAGAAGGGCTGAAGACCCCGAGAGGAGCGAGGAGGACAAATAAAATCGGTTTGTGGATGTTTTGGTGACTGCGGGTCTGTTTTCCCACACACCATCGCATTTTTCACCATCGTTGTTAATCTCTGCGTCTCTGTAGTGACGACTTTGGGGGCTGGAGGCAAAAAAAACCCCCCAAACCCTGTTCATCAGGAGCTCATCAAGTCTTAGGAGTACAGAAAAACAGATGGAGTGCCTTGAGTCTGAGATAAAGTCTGAGCAGGACCCGAAATAGAAAGGGGATTGACAACCCTGAGGGCTCTTTTAATATTTGCAGCGGTGCTTCCTTTCGGAATACTTTTTAATTTATGGTTTAATTATTGTCGGTGAGGAAGGTTCTTTAAATCAGTCGGGGCCGGCGGGTTAATGGCTCGGGATGGTTCCAATGAGCCAGGAAAGGCAACTGCCCCTCACTTAGCCAAGGGAAACCTTGGGGTACGAGTCAATGGGGTTAACTAGGCTCGACATGAAAACACGAGTATTTCAGCTGGCTTTTAATTGTTGGCTAAGAAATTCAGTTAATCAAATGTCAAACATTTCCCTCTGCTCTGGTCAAAAGTGAAGAAGGCTCTTTTCCTGAGGAGGAGGGGGAATCCAAAGGAAAAACCAAACTGGTGTTAAAAACCAGAAATAAACCCGTGCTCTCTGAGTCTCTTGCTGGAGTTTAGTTACTGTGTTGATGTGGTTCCCTGTCCTTTAAAAGTTACACTTAAATGCTTGATCATTCCCCTCTAAATTTTATTATCAATCTTATTATTTAAACCAGGCTTTATTCCTTTACTTTTCTCTCTGCATATGTATGACTTGGAGTATTTTTACTATTTATTTCAGGTCAAATTTAGGACCTTTAAATATATCTAATAAACAAGTAAGGATGTTTCAGACTGTTCCAGACACTTCGTCTTACGTCAAGGTAAGACATGACAGCATCTTTAAACAGGTAATGTCAAAAATCACAACTCTCCCAAATTAACATGCATTTGTATTGGTTGAAAATCTCATTCTCTTTCTTACTGAATTTAGCAGGAAAAAAAACCCCTTGGTCTTCAGTGGGAGAGGGGTCAGAGACTGAAATATCAAACGTATCATTTTGGAAATGTGCAGGGTTGAGTCAAAAGTTGTACCATCGAGGACAAACAATGAGTTCGAGTGGGCTTGTCTCTCCTCCTGCTGGGTTGTCCTGCAGTCAGGGTGTCCTAAATTCCAGCATGGTCCTCGTTCCTTGCTCTGGAACCAGCACAACCATGGGGCTGTGCTACCGGGTCATGCGCCAGGGTTATATCCCAGAGTTCTATCATAGTGCTTCCTCGAATTTCCTTCCAATTTGCTGCTTTCCCAGCCCCCCTCAGTCCTGAACCTGAGCTAAATTTCATTTCTCTTCTCTGCCCTGCCAGCTCCTGAATTCCCTGTGCAGGATGATCTGTGGAGTTGTGTGCTTTCTGAAAGATCCGTTTCAGAATGGATTTAGAGGGGGAAATATTGAATGAGTTAAAGGCAAACACCTCTTTCAGTTGCTGAGGCAATGGATTGTCACACCAGGCAGTGCTGTGTAACACTGGGATTTCTTTCTGTGCTCCTGGTGGTTTTCCTTGAGTGTTTCCATGCAATTTAGTGGGAAAATTAACTTCAGTTGTTTTGGTTTTTAACTGATATTACCAGATCTTGCACTCCAGATACTTGTTTGCATATATCTATATATTTATTTATTTTAAGTAAAAAAATGGATCTTAGAGTGTATTTTGATGGGCCACTTCTGCCTCTTCCTTTTTTAAGGATTAAAACAAAAACCAAAGCAGGCTTGGCACAGCCTTGTCCCTTTATAGCTCAGTTGAGCTCTATATTATATTTGACATCATATAGGGTTTTTTTCACAACAGTTCCCAAGAATGTAAATAAACCAAGCCTGGGACATCTGGGTTACACGTTTGAGGCAAACCCTGCATGCAGCAGCACTTAGGGAAAATCTAAACCACAAGCCTCTCCTGTCCCTGAAGAAACACAGGAGGGTGTTAACTAGAGCTGGGTGGATATTTGTAATGAATAATTTATTACAGGAATTTGGTCTCTCTTTTTTCCCCCTTTCCCTCTCTCAATGATCCGTGCCCCAGTTGGGATTTTCATGTGCATCCACATTATTGGGGATGATCCACTGAATGATTCCCGTGAGGTTAGGGCTCGGTTTGGACAGCTTGTTGGGACAATCAGCAGAGGAAGTGCAAGCTTGGGATGATCCCAGGTCCTCTGGCTTGGGTGAGCTTGTGCAGCTGCTCCACATTTCTACAACAAATCCAACCAGGAATGGGCAGGATTCCCCACTGGGTTGGTATCCCCCAAAATCCCACTCCCATCTTGGTGTTTCCGGGAATGTTGGTGACTTAATTTTGCTCATTAAGTTCGCATAGCTCTGGATGAGGTTCTGGAACAACAGAAACTCTGTGGAAAACAGCTGAAATTCAAGTCTGGGGAAGGCAAACGCCCTCCAAGTTCAAGTAAAGGAAGACGCTGCCCAGTGTGAGACTGGCTGTGGCACTGGCTGCCTTTGGAGACGGGGATGTGGGAGATGCTCCGGGATGCTCTGCGTGCAGTGAGGGGGTGAAGGCCCTGGGACATCCCCTGGTGTGGTGCCACTGCCCCGGGTTGGGAGGCAGACCCTGGGCTGCTCCCGTTAGGAGCAAAATTCCTTTGGAATTTAGTGGAGCCGAGCCCCAGGCCTGAATGACCGAACATTCCGGCAGGACTGAGAGAGCCTCTCTGTATCGGGCAGCCTCCTCACGAAGTGCAGTGCTGCAGGCAAAAGGCTGGGACAGAGTTCCAGAAGTTTGGGCTGTTTCCACCAGGAAGAGCTCCCCAGGTGGGACTCGCACAGTGTGGAGGGAGGGACGAGCTGCGGGACGCTGGGCTCTGCCTTTGACACAACCCTTCCTCCTCAGCTGACGTCATTTTGGGCAAGGATTCTGTCTCTGCTGCTTCGTCTGCAGAGCTTCTTCCACACTGATGGCACTGGGGAAATGATTTGTCCCTGTGCTTAAAAAAATCAACAGGATTTTGATGAAGTCTGACCCGAAAGTCTTCTGGAGGCAAAGGAAATGTCTGCCATTGGCTCTGTCCCAGTGGGACCGAATGGTAGCTGGGCAGCTCATTCAGAGCGATTCATAAAAGTGGGAATGTGGCGAATTTCAGGGAAGTTTGAACCTTAAACACATGAGCGGGGTCAATCTCTGCCCCTCTGAGTCTGGTGGCAGCTTCCAGTGACTCAAATGCATCCAGAGGCAACAGAGAGGTTCTGAGAGTGCCTGGCTCATTCACAGAGGAGCTGGGACTGATGAATGTTCCAGGCAGAGGGAAATGTGCCTATGGATGCTCTCTGTGCTGGAGTGAGCTTGGAGCTCCTGAGCAGGACACCTCCACTCTCCACTGCTCCTTTCCCCCCCTGTGCAGTGTGGGTGCAGCTGGGCGGGGGCTGGCCCCGCTGGGACACCCCAGCCTTCCTTCCCTTCCTGCCGCCCCACACTGACCTGCGGGGCCTCCCGAGCTCTGAGGAGCACAAAGTTTGACAAGCAGAAGATTGAGTGCAATTCCTCTCTCTTTCTGTGCCTATTTTTCTTCTCATTATTATTCTTATTATTATTTTTCATGTCATTCCTTCTCCACAAAATCTTATTTGCTGTCTCATGGAAGGGAGAAGTATTTTCTTTGTTACTTTTGTGGAAAGCATACACCACCCCCACCAGGAAAAGAGAGATTGGGATTGATCTTTTCTACAACTCCTCCCCAACAGACGGACAGCGTGCATCAACTTCAGGTTCACTCTGTGCCTTGCACAGAAGGTGCCTCGTCTCGCTGGGCTGGAGCCCGGAGCGGGTGGCTACAGGGTGTTCCACAGGAGCTCCCAGGAGGAACAAATTCACCAAACATCCTGTGAGCACCTTCAGGCCACTGGGTTCTTGTCATGGCTTTCCAAATGCAGACTGAGGGGTGAGGTGAGGTGAAGTGAGGGAGCTGCAGAAGGCAGAGGAGGATTTAATTCGAAAATGTTTTGTTTTAACAAGGATTTTTATGTGGAGTCACTCCGATTGGAGCTCAGCTTCTCGGTGCTGTAACCTCGATTTCCATCACGGCACAGAGGGAGTATCGAAAGCACCATTAACAGATCCCATAGAATGCCTGACAGTGGTACCCAATCCCATAGAACGCCTGACAGCAGTACCCAATCCCACAGAACTCCTGACAGTGGTACTCAATCCCATAGAACACCTGACAGTGGTACTCAATCCCATAGAACTCCTGACAGTGGTACTCAATCCCATAGAACACCTGACAGGTGAACCTCATCCCACAGAAATCCTGACAGTGGTATCTAACCCCATAGAACTCCTGACAGTGGTACCTAACCCCATAGAACTCCTGACAGGGGAACCCAATCCCATAGAACTCCTGGCAGGGGAACCCAAGCTTCTCTCTCATACCTACTTCTTGTAGGGGCCTTAACTCAATGGAGGGCTGGAAATTCATAGAAATAAAAAATAATTTTAATCCTTCATGGCTTATTCTGCATAACCGTTGAAGAATTTCTATTCCTCGGACCATTAGGGACTGAGTGATCTGTATTTAATAATTCACAGTGTATCAGAGGGTGCTAATCTCATCTAAACACGAGGACTTGACTTTAGAGAATGAAACATGGAATATAATTGGGAAATTAAATTTTAAAAGAAGACAGCACTGGAATCCTGACTGGGGGGATATGGAAAGAATTAGGGCCATAAGCAAAGCAACATGACCTCTGAATACTGATTTTTTAATTATTACCATTGCCACGAGCTCCTCTGGGCCACAGCAGCCTTCACTCGCCTCCTGCCCTACCTGTCTGTGGATTCAGATGTGTGTAAAGGTGGCGCAAGAATAATTTTGGGGGTTAATTATTCACCCGCACTTTTCTTCTGCCCTTGGGCAACATCCAAACACTTCATGTCCCCCTTTATCGCCTCCTCCTCGCACACTCAGCGCTTCTGCTTTCGCTTCCCGTGCCCTGCCCTCCCCGAGGCAGCCTGGGCCCGGGGTGAGCCTCCCTCCTTCCCCGCTCCTGGAGCTCCTTTCCTGCT
>VWPU01005014.1:685191-705711 GCA_013398955.1 Callaeas wilsoni | reverse complement strand
TACAGCTTAATCAGAGTTAGGACATTCTGACAAAATGCACCAATTTCCAGAATTGAATATTTTTTTCAGCGGAAAAGCATCTCCATTACAAATCTTAATTGATTTTATTGCCTTTCTATAGGGTATTTCCTGTAGTAACTGGCTTTGCTGTCTTTCAGATACAGAAAACACTCTTGGAAGTCAAATAAATGCCCATGTTGGTAGTTTACCTTGTCTACCAGGCACTTTTCATTCTCCGGGAACTTGCCAAAAGTTTTTATTCATCCTAAAAATATTCACACTGGAAGGAAAACACATTATCTAGAAAAATCAATGGCTCTGTCATGCAAAATGGACAAACGAGGGGCAGTTTCTTAGCCATTATCTCTGCCTTAGGCTATGGAATTTAACGTTTAATTATTTGAGGACTCAACATGACAAAAATCCAGAAGATGAGGGACTTGCTCACCTGGTGAATTAGGACTTGAGGTCTGTGGCCATGCCTTGTTTGGATGTGATTAACTCCAGAATATTTTCCAGTTATGTCCCAGCTCCATGTTGAAGGACTCTGGTCCTCCTGCCCTCTTCCCTGCCTCTTCTCCCTTGCAGCCTGGATTTTCCCTGCAGACGTGGGCTTGCAAATGGCCCAGAGGATCCATCACACGCACAGACTCAGAGACACGTGGGGACAAAGACTGGATTTTCCCTGCCAAACGTGGTCTTGACAATGGCCCAGCGGATCCATCACACGCACAGACTCAGAGACACGTGGGGACAAAGTCTGGATTTTCCCTGCCAAACGTGGTCTTGCAAATGGCCAAGAGGATCCATCACACGCACAGACTCAGAGACACGTGGGGACAAAGCAGTGGAGGTGAGATATTCCAACACTGGTGGCTGAAGTCTACCTGCTGTAAATCCTTAGAGAATTTCCCTGTAAAATTCAGGGATTTAATACAGCTTGGTCCAGCCCATCATCTCTGGGACTCCTCAAGATAACACAGCATTCTGAAGCTGGGAGTTCATTAGGCAAAGATAATGGAGCTAAAAGGAAAAACACATGGATTGAGTTCTGTTGCCTTTGTTACACGGGAGATTAGGCAAAATTAGCCCCTGCATATGGTACATTGTACATTTATACAGATATTTTCTGTTCAATAAAATAACAGCAGTTTCCAGTGGTGTGGGAAGTTTTCCCTGTAGACAAACCAAGCCTGTTGGGATTCTAATTACTTTGGAGCCTACTGCTACTTCTGAAACAGTTAAAATATTTTACGTTCTGTGTGCAGTAATTGCTTAATATTTACAGTAATTTTTATTATTATTATTTTTTAATTCTGTGCATACTCTGAAAGTGTAATCAGTATTCTAACGAGTTTCCAGGTTGCTGATTCCTCTGTTGCAGAATAACTTGCACTGGAGGACTTAAAAGGCATCTCTAATTTCTGTCGCTGTCAAAGACCTGGTAGGTCCAACATTTTACTTTGAAATTATGTTCTTCTTATGAACTGCTTATTAGGCAATTAAATGTGCTGTTTAAGCCAGAACTAGCTAGAAATTGAAATAAAATTATTTTAAAAGACTCAGTGGTAGCTCTTGTTGAAAGACAGTTATGACTGTGCGGCTGTCAGACAGGGTTTAGAGTAATGAGACACACAGGTAATCAGCAGGAACTGGCAGGAACAGTTTTTCCATGATTTCATTCCAAGGGGACCTGATTAGAAAAAATATTGCGCTTATTACTTCTGAGCGAGCATTTTAAGTAGGCTTTGCTAGAAAGAGAGTTACATATGGCATTACTATTTCAGGCACCTAAAAACTGTAAAGTATGTGTAAAAAGAGGAAAATTACTATTTCAGGGATTAGCGCTTTAGCAGGCCCTGCTAGCCAAATGTTTATAGTACTTACAAGTTAAATGTGCTACTCTCCAGTTGTGGAAGAGATTCCAGATGTGACAGGCTCCAATATTTGTGAAACAAGTGATGCAAATTAAATACGGAAATTAGGAATAAGGTTGTGATTTCCATTTTGCCTGTACAGGTTGGTTATTTCTTGTGCATTCTAAAATCTTCAGGCTAGTTTTTGGTTATTATTTCTCATTTACAAGGCTCCCTTCATTGAAGTGGACCTCAAAACACTCCACAACCTTCTTTGTGCATTGAACACTACTTCTCTGATGTATTAGGGAGTTCTTGTAAACTTTGAGAACACATAAACCAGATTAACATAAAATTAGATAATAAGAACATCAAAACAGACATCTGACTTCGTAATACTGTGAATAGTCCACACACAGTATAACAGAATAGGGAAGATGGACTTATCTGCATTCCTCTCACCACCTGGGTTGCAGCAGAGCTCAGAAGTCCTAAAAGAAATCTGCAGTATAAACAGAAGGTGAGACAGGAACCACCACAAAAATAGACAATCATTTCAGGAAGAGAAAATAGAAGATCATTAGCAGAGCTGGAGGAATAACTGGAATCTCTTCATTCAGCATCCATGGCCCTGATCACTTTTCAGGTCCCCCTGATAATGGATATTGTGATGGTTCAACTTGTGCTGCTGCAGGAACGCAGAACTGTTGCTGTTTTGATGCTAAGTGCTTCAGAAATTGCTCTCACTCTATTTTTTTATGTGTCAAAACTCTTAAACCTATGGTTAAATTGTCTTAGAAGATTAAATTTTTGCATCTTTGTAAAACTCAGGCACTTCACCCCTTTTACATATCTGAAACCTGACGAAGTTTTTACAAGTAGCTACCAGATACTGCCTTATCACCACAGTAGGTCCAGTTCACAGGCAGAGATAATTCTCACTGATGTAGGTAAGAATAAAGGCTGATCATTCCCTTTTGACTTTTCAAAGTAAAAAAAGCATGATGTAAGGAATCACAAGAGCTCCCACAGACTCTCTTGAAGGAGTCCGTGACATGCTTGGAAACATAAAGCTGAGCTACAAAGCCCTACACTTTTAAAAATCTGTCAATGGAACTCAACAATGCTTTTAAAACTGAAACTGTAATTATAAACTAAATAATCAGCTCACAAAGGGGAAAAAAATTGGCTGTTCAACATTAGCTAGCTACCTGGAGTTATGGTAAGTAGTGCCATCATTCATTTTGAGGCATAATGAGATGCCAAGTTTGAAGGCATAATGAGATGCTGAAGTTGAAGAATATTTATTCGATAGTCATCTCCTATATGCTCCCCGATTAGTTTAAGCTGAATAAACCCAACAGCCCAGCATTAGTGACAAGCCAGCAGAGCGCCAGTTGCCTGGAGCATCGTATGAGTAATGGATTATAAAATTCATCTCAATAGGTAAATCTGTCGCCATTCCACATTTTGTCTGAAAAACTTGGTAGTGTCATTGGTAACACAGAGCTAATATTAACGCAAAAAGAACCCAAAAAAACCAACAAAATCCCCTCCAAACTAAAACATTGGTCAGGCTTTGGAACTGCCCAGGGCAGTGCTTGAGTCACCATCCCTGGAGGGATTTAAAAGAGGTCCATTAGGAGGCACCTGGGGACATGGGTTAGAGGTGAGCTTGGCAGTGCTGGATTAATGGGTACTTGATGATCTTAAAGGACTTTTAGAGGATTTTTCCAATCTTAATGATTCTATAATTCTAAAATTCCTGGAGCAGGGCACTGGGGAAGGAGGGTCTGGCCTCCCTGCAGGGTCAATGATGTGCTTTGCACTGTGGGTTGTACAAAAGAGCATTTTCAGACCCCGACTCCCTGACACACCAACAGAACACATTACTCTGTGCTTTTGTGAATGAACAAGGCCAGAATCAAACACAAGAAAACATTTTGTGGCAGCTGGACACAGGCAGGACTTTGTGGAGACAAAAATCCCGTAATTTGAGAACTTGCATCCAGAGAGGAGCAGACGGATAAGTTAAAACTCCCTTGAATGGGCAGCACCCCTTGGAGAGCAAGGAGGGCCACTGACATCTAGTGCTTCCCACCCAAACAAATGTCCTGCTTGTGCTCTTCTGGAGCAGAAGTGCCTGTGTGTGGTTACAGCCCGTGGGCTGCTTGGGGAGCACAAGGAGCAGGGCTCCATGGCATCTGTTAAGTGAGGGGCTTGTGGAGGGTGCTGGGATGAAATTCCCTGTCCCTGCTACGTGTGACTCTTGGCTGGGTCTCCAGCAGCCTGATCCATGTGGACACTGGGACAGAGCAGACTTCAGGGGGAGCTGCTTTTGAACATTTACTTTCTTCCTCCCCCAGTCTTATTTTCTTGAACAGAGAAGCAATTTCTAAAATCAAGATCAAAATTTATTTCAAGGAAAAGTCAGGAAAAGACAGTAGGAAAATGGGGGGGTTTTCTGCCTCACTTCCTAAACCCAACAACAATAAAATTTTACAATGTTTGCTTTACATGCAAAGCAAAACAAACAAGCTGGGAAAGAAGGCTTTCACTGATATCGTAGATGCAGTCAGAGCACATAAATATTGCATGTCCTCACTGTGATTGTCACTATGCTTCCTTTTAACCAAACATAATTCTTCTATAATAGTTTCATTGGAGAATATGTTTTGCCTCCCTACACAAGTTCATTCTCTTTACTCTGTCTATTTACAGTTTGTGCACACTGTCTGATTACGTTAGGACTGTCATTCTGTGCTGTCATTATTATCTGGATTGTTTTGTTAGCTCTGTTGCTGTTAGATTCATTATTTTCAGCCTGCTAAATGTCCTGACCTAGATTTGATTGCCTACCAGGTGACTCATTATTTAAATTAACTGGTAGATCTACATCAGGCATTACAATCTAATTCCTTGAATTAGATTGCCTGCTGATTCTTCCTCTCCAGATGATTGATAGTTTGAATGATTGCCATTTATGGAAAAAAAAAAAAGAACTAAGCTTTTGTATATGAATCAGTATTTAACTATTCCTTTTCTTTTACACATTAGCCTCAAATTTGTCCTTGAGGCCTCAAACAAAATCATAGAACAGTTCAGGCTGGAAAAGACTTCTAAGATCATTGAGATGTAGGGTGTGAATGGCAATGATTTTACAGTGGAAAATATTTTAATGTTTTGCCTGTAATAGCCTTTACTTAAATATTTTAGAAAGATATTTTTTGGCTACTGTTGAGGCTCTCTTTACCTATATTGCAGATCCTTTGACGTGCCAGCTGCAGGGAGACCTTTGTGCTAAATGCAGGAGGAGATAGTGACTTCCCTGAACATCTCTTTCAACCTAAAGGTTACATTGAGAATGTCTTTTTTGCAGTGATGGATGAGTGCCTGCATGAGCTGTATCATTATTTTGTATGGGGCAACTAGTGCAAGTGCTACTCGTCAATGAGAATAACTGGTTCACAATCTGTCTCTCAAAGATAAGACACAAAAAGGACACAGACCTCGGGAATGACTCCCAATATGTTACCTTAACCACAAGACCATTCTGATGAGGATATCAGTTTTTCTTGATGTGTTTGTCTAGAGAAGACACTTTGCATGAGGAAATTAACTATTTAGAAAACTTTGTGAGCACGACCCCGCACAAAATGAATTTTAAGTGCGTCATTTTGTAGCACTATAATTAATATTGTTTCCAGCTGACGGTGGGTTTTGACTCTGCAAGGGCACTGTTAAATTGCTGCAGTCACACTGAGCTCTAAGCCTGTTAGTGTTTAACAGGACAGGAGTTTCCTCCCTTGAGTTTTTGCTTTTCATAGTGGAAGGGGTGAGATTTTGCAGCTCTGCTAAAGGTTGCTCTACCTCTTCCTTTTCCCCAGAGCATTTGTTGTCTGGTTTTCAGTTTGACAGTTTTGAATGAGGTTAGAAGAGTTCATCTTGTTTACAGCTTCTCTGGATGGGAGTAATGCATGTGTGTATTCATGTACCAAAGATGTAAAAGGTTCGTATTTTGGGGATGGTTTGCTCACCCTCTCATTGAGACAGCTCTATCTGTTCACTGCCACAAGGCACTGAGAAAAGGAGTAATGGTATTTTTATTTTTTAATCCATCATTACCACAGGGCTAAGGGAAACCCCTCAGCACTGCCAGTGGAGCAACTTCTGTTACTCCAAAGGAGGGCAGGTGCGGAGCAGACAAGCACTCAGGCTCATTGCTGAATGGTCTCAGCTCAGTGAACATGCAATCACAGGCCTAATTGTAATCAAATAAGTAATCCAGGCCCCAATCCATAAACCACATAAGGGTATAATTAACATTAAACAAGTGCCTAGTCCTATTAGGGTTAATAGAAGATGAGCATGAACTAATGTTAAGCATACACTTACCTACCCAATCTCCATGTACTTCAGAGTAGCAGCCTTAAATCTCTCATGTGAAAAGTGGGTTGCTTGAGTGTGGATTCTAGCAGATAGCAAACCCCGGGGTGTATGAGAAGTGTAGGTGTTTAAGATGCAGAGTTGTAGGCAGAAATACGAAGAATGAAGAAAAGCAGTGCACTTAAGCCAGCCTAAATTCCCTTGGGGACTGTGTGTCAGTGCATGAGGCACCCCATGGTTTGTTTGTCCTATACGAAATGTGAGAGAGGCTTAATGCATTGCTTCTGCTTGTCGAAACGAGAACAATCCTTGTGTGTAGGTCTGCTCTGTGGGACAGGAGCTGTTCACAGCTCTAAGGACTGGTGTGGCTAAAGCCCTCGGTGGCAAAGGGACAGCCCAAGGCCAGGTTGGATGGGGTTTGGAGCAACCTGATCTAGTGCAAGGCATCCCTACTCATGGCAGGGAGTTGGAACTGGTCTTTAAGGTCTCTCCTAACCCAAACCATTCCATGACCCACAGAAGCAAAGGAGCAGACCATGTCCACAGGTGCCCAGACCGTCTGAGTCAAAAACATCTTGAGAACTCCAGCATTCAAAGAGGGGCCAGAGACCTTGTGTCCTTCAGCATTTCAATTGCTGGCTTTCAAAATTACCTATTAATGAAAAATCAAGTGTCTTAAACCAGGTGGAAATTAAGGAGGAAGAAACAGGGAAAATAGAGTGTGAGAGAATGGCAACTTACTATCAGTGCAGTCGGAATACAAGAATATATGTTAACTACTGATTGCAAAAGACATAAACTATCAAACTGTTCTGCACAGCCAGGGTAAGGACTGCAAAATTAAACATTAATGCTAAGCTGCTTAAGAGGAATGCTGTGACTCCAGATTGTGTACATTAGAGAGGTTGACAGAAGACTAATTTCTAAAGGAGAAAATGTTTTAAAAATTAAGCACAGCCATCAATAAATCAGCCAAGCTTAAAATAAAAATAGGGGTTTGGATATATTCTGACATTTGAATATAATATAGCTGTAAGAATAAAGGCTTCAGAGAACCATGTTCTAAAGTAGTCAACTATTTCTTTCACTTAATATCTTTATGCTGGAGATAGTGTTTAAAGAATTGTAACCAATGGTATAGTTCATGGATTTATATCAAACTTCATATGCTACTAATGCTACAGTAATAATTTCTCATGGAATATATATACCAGTGCAGATCTTCAGAGTGCTTTACCAGCATTATTTAATGACAGGCACAATGGCCCTTTGAGGTACGTATTGTAGGGATGGAAAAGCTGAGGCATGGCAAGATATTCCTTAAAGCTATTTTGTGAATAAGCTGAAGGGTAAGAATTAGAATTTAGGAGGACTTAGTTCCTCAGAATGACTGGGGATCCTCTCTGCACAATGCTTTTCAGAAGTGATTAAATTATTAAAACACTTTCATTCCAAATGCAAATAGCACGTGTGGGCTCTAGCCCACTCTGATGTCTCTGGCCTAAACTGCTTCTTTTCACTGCTCAGGGCTAGATCCTCAAAGAAGCTTTGTAATCTGGCCCCTTCTAACAAAGTGCTTACATCAATAAGACTACACGCTCACAAACTTTAAGTACCTGCACTAATGCCTCTGGGGATTAAAGCCATACAGATCAGCACCTTAAAAGACTGAGCTGCAAATTTAAGTTTTAATGTCATATACTGTTTAAGACAATTAATTTTTAATAGAAAAGGCATTGGTTTTGATACACTTCCTCCAGCACAAAAAATTAAGTTCTCACTGGTCCAATCCTTTTGCTTATGGTCTCACTCAATACCCCCAAGCTCGTTTTGTGTCGGGTTTGGGTAAAGCACAGGTGTTTTGGGACATTACCCAAACAAAAGATGTGTGAGGGTCTTTCCCCAGCTGGGCTGAGACACATCCTTGGGGACTGGGGAAATCCCTGAGGGCTCCTGTTGTTGGGCAGCTAGACCCAGGTTGATGCAATTGCTCACTCAAAGCCTTAAGATGAACGTTGGGGCTCTTCTCAGAGACAGCAACAAAAGAAGAATGGTGGGGTAACGAGTTTCCAGGTACAGCACAGCTTCCCTTTTATCTTATTTATGGGCCTCGACTCCAGGTCACATCCACTGTAATAATGAAAATTGTGTGTGTGTGTATATATATATAAACAAAAAAATCATTAACCTATCTGTTTTCACAATTAAAATGTTTTTGTTGCTGTTTTACACTTAGTCCACCAATGTATCAACTGAATATGTCTGTCAGCATTTCTTAAGCAGTTTTCAACCTGGTACCTAAGCAAACATATGGGTTCTAGCAGGCAATGAGAGCTGCCTCGAAGGCACTCACTCCTGTGCCTTAAGTTTTAATTACAGCAAGCAGACATTATTTCTGATGTTTGGATTTAATTGTGGTTTTAATGATGAAATGTTGCATTTGGTTGTGATTTTTCTTCTGTTTTTCTTCTCTCTGAAAATTAAACAGCAGAGAAGTGTGCCTTTTCTTCTGACTTGCAACTTGAGCAATTAATTTCTTATTTCCTCTTTTGGTAAGATTTTTTTTTTCACAGCTTGTATGTTGCATTTGAGAAGACTTTACTTAAAAACTGAATACTCTTAGGCTCCTACTGCAAGATGTCCCAAGAGTGACAGACCTGGCATACAAGATGACAGTAGCTGTCTTTAGCTCTCCATGGAGATAAAACTAAGCTAACATAGAGTCATTCTGCTCTTCAATCAGAGATGAAAAACGCGATTCAACAGTACATGAATTTGAGCACTTCAGGGATCCTTTTATTCACTGGGTCGTCTAGAGGATGATCAGCTGTGTTGGTATTTACAAGTTTCTTGTTTATTATTCAGCAATCTTAATATTCAGTAAACTCTAGTCTAATTTAGGGTTATTAGCATGGCTGCTTAGATCTTGAGTTCAATGGGCTTCTCCAGCGCTCATGGATCTGGTGTTTGCAGTGATCCTTACAGCAATCACTAATATTTGATTTTTTAAAAAATGAAATTTCTCTTTTGATCAGGGATTCATGCTATTGTGAGGAGCTGTGTCTCCATATTAAATGCAAAGTGTTTGCCTTTGACCGATGAGCAATTTTTTTTTCCTGTTTTGTGGTAAATTCTTTGTACTTGAAATGAGTTCCAAATCAAAGTAAGAAAGCAAAATGCAGACATTAAAGTGAAGCAAAACAAAAATATTCAATTGGAGACCATCAAACAGTATTACTGCTGCATTTCAGGATACATTGATAATATTATTCCGATGTATTCTATTTTATTCATATTTCAATATTGCACTGAATTTCCTACGTACAAAATATATTAGCTCTTTTATAAACCTCTCTGTGAGTCTGGTGGGGTGCTCTGCGTCTTGCCTGTTGCAATCTGGAGGACAGTGATTAGCAGCAATATTCTGAAGGTGGACACTTCTCTCCTGGGAGCTTCACCTGGCACGCATGACCTGCCATATGGCCGTGTGTCCACATGATCACCCTGCTGCTCGTGGATTTCAGGCTATCAGTTCCTCAGTACAAACAGCTCTCCCACCTCTTCTCCAGTGCAGGAATGTCAGTAGAAAAAGTGGCCAGCAAGACTCCCACTTTTCCTGTCCATTACACACCTTGCAGGGAGCTGTGGACCACATCTCCCTGTGGAGTGTGGGCTCCGTTGAACGATTCTCTGGGATGTTCCCAGGTGCAGGCCCTGGTTAGGTTAGGCACAGCCATAGCTGAGCATACCTCTAGTTAACCTATAAATTAGTGGAAATATTTCCAGGTTGCCATGCCCTGCTTGTGCCCTGTAGATGACAGGACAAGGTTTAGATGCTCAGCTGCTCTCCTCCCCTTGACCTTGTTCCCATGAAGGGAAATCTGCATACGCAGCATGGAATCGAGTAAAAGAGACTCCCATTCTGTAGTTTGAATGATGAGGAAAGCCAGGTCCCGGCCACAGCAGCACTATCAGCTTCTTTGTGACCTTTTGCTAGTTCCGGGTATCCACGAGGCAATCTCAAAGCTCTCTGTGCTCCATAAAGGGGTGATCTGCCAGGACCATCCTGCGAAAGCAGCACAGTGAGCTTTGTCCTAGGGCAGGTCCAAAATATAGCCTTAGGCTACACTGGAGTGCTAAGGACACCAGGAAATCTAGAGGCTGGCCCTTATTTCCTATACTGTATCTGGTCAATCCCTGCTATCTCAATCTGCTCAGGAGTGATGGTGCAGTGCCAGACACGAATCCAGCAAGTGAGATGTTGTCCCAGTGTGTCGCATTCTCTGTACAAGCCTCAGCCATCACCAAGCAGAAGCAGTTTCACAGCACATGCAGAACACAGAAGGACTTAAGAGGAGGGCAAATACAAATGTTTCAAAGAAATTTTCATAATTTTCTCATGTTTTTCTTTTCAGGTCTAAATCTTGCTGTAGGATCCACACCTGGCAGTGTAATTAGCCAAAGTCTGCAGCAGTAGCCAGTTAAGCTATGGGGTTTCTGAGGGCTGAATGTTTCTCAGCCTCCTCAATCCATTTTTGCAAATGTGCAAAAATGGGATTACTGGGAGGCTTTGTATGGGTTGCTTTAGCTGTAATTCCTGAAGAGTTTTTAGAGCTGCTAATCTAAGAGTTTGTCTCCGAAGGCTGATGTCTCTTAAATCTATCTTGCAGATTTAAATACCTCACCCTTAATATCCAGCGTCAGGGTTAGAAACGCCACTTACCCTTTCCATCCCCTCTCTGCTCTCTGAGAAGGATGATAAAATTACCAGGAGAGACAGATAAAGACGAGCAGAAGGGTTAGGAGGAAGGAGAGAGACATTTTTCCTTGCTCAGCTCAGCTTGCACTCTAACAGGTATTTACAGTCTCTGGCTCGTGCTGCTTGTACTCAACTGTGTCAATCTGCTTCTATCCACAGGCTGACTGTAGCTAGGAGCAAGATAATTTATCTTTCTTGCTCTTACCCTTGTCTGTGTCCCCACACATTAAGGATGTTTCTCAGGCAGCACAAATATGTGTGAAATCTCTTGATTGCCTTTGCCCCTTGTGAAAAGACATTGTGTGCTCTGTCCTTGACCAGCTATTGTTATGCCTTCAGAGCTGGCTGATGGATTCGCAGAGCACAAGCACAAATTCTGATGGACTGGAAAAAAAAGTATATAAATATATAAAAATATATATACTCTGCAGTGGAAGGGCACAGCTCTTGGTGACATTGCCTGCCAGAGCTCCGTGAGCTGGGTTTTCATATTTATGGGCTACTTTCTAAACAACTACTTCCAGGTGCTTATGGACTCTGTTTGTCCCTCCTCTGTCTTTCCAGATTAGTGGTTTTGGGTGCTGCTGCTCTTTGCAAAGGTCACTGTTCCCAAAAGGATCAGCAGCATCACTGGCACCATTACCCTTTGTATTCCCAAATCTGCAAAACATAATGGCTCACAGTAATTTCTTCCTTGTCAGCTGCAAGGATAAAAATCTGTGATTTTTTTTTCCTTTTTCTTTCAGTGTGCAGAACTTCTGTGAGCATTTTTCACAATAGCTAATTATTTCTTAGGAAAAGACTAAGACTAAGTAGAAGCTGGGGGAGAGACACAAATTATTTTCAAGTGGTCATGTTTCTCATTCTCTATTTAATTCCTGATATGAATGGAGCTTTCCACAGATATTTATCAGGCTAAAGAGAATTTTTGGTGCTGCTAGACCTCACACAAAGCTGAATAATGCAGGTTGCAATTTTATATTCAACATCTCTCAAGTGATAACATCTTCCATTTTCAGTACCAGAAAAATATTTAGCCATTACAAAGGAATAATCTGTAAACAAAGCTATGACTGTAAACCACCTTTGGGAGACCAATATATCGTTCTGGAACTGCCTCAAAATATTTGTGTTTAAGGTTACTGGAGTAGTTTGTGCAATGGAGACTTCCCTTCTTCTGGCCCACATGCATAACCTGTGGGACTGGCAAAAAAAGAGTCAGGTTTCTGATGCATCAGAAAAATTAACTGAAAGTCAGAGTGAATCTATGATTATTTTAGCTCTTGAAAGTAGTTATTTAAAACAAAATGGGTCAAGTACAACCAAAGCTAGGAGATGGAAGGCCTTTTGTTTTTCCTACATCGATGTCAGTGGAAAAATGTCATTTTATATCGGGGAACATCCATCTATCAGTGACTGGGGATTCAAAGTCCAAGGTTTGATTAAATTAATCATTTTTATTTTGGGAAAAATGTCTGTGAAGCATCATATAACACAGACATTAGTATGCTTTATGTCTCTGAAATCCTCACTTCTGTCTTTTTCAAATGTATTGGGAAGAGTGTTATAGATTAAGTCCTAACACTGTCTTCATAAAATTGAGAGCTATTCTGTATTTTACAACGATAATCAACAGATTTATAGAAATACAGGAGAAATACTGGGAAGCAGCAAAGAAATACCTTTGCAGACCGACAAAATGTACAGTAAAATAATATTGAGGTTGAATAAATTCACTTCCTATTTCAAATGCTTAATACAAATATTAAACTTTTAATTAGGAGAAAGTCTTTTAAGTTCTGTGTGTTCCCTTTGAACTTTATAGACTTTTTGTCTGGCACAGGTGCTTCTTCAGGAGGCAGTTTTGGAGGGCAGCTGCTGACAAATGATGCTATGTGCATTCCCAGCAAACCATCTCTGCAAACGTGCAGCCAGAATCCAAATTAAAGATGAGAACAGGGCATAATTAATGACAAATCAAAAGCAACAGGAATATTTGGAATGCCTTTTTCAGTTAAGTAGGGAGATAATCAAATCTATGGTGGCTGAAGCCAAAGAAAAAGAGCAAGGATGAGGAGATGTTGTGTGTTTAGCAAGGTAAAAGAGGTAACAGGTGTAAGGTCAAAGAGAAGGAGCCAGAGGGCTCAGGTCAGCTCTGGAAGCTCCTCCTCAGGGCAGTCAAGGCTCACAGCATGAAGGAGGACTGTGAAATATTGGTTTTGTCTTTAGCCATTGCTGTCACCCTACAAGCACAAACACGTCCCCACCGGACTGACTGCTTTCCTATAAGTCAATGAGAAGCTGATATACGTCTTGTGGTGCCTGTGATGCATCACTGTGCTGCTTCATTACAGCTGGGTGGATAATTACTGCCTTCAGGTGCTGTGCAGGCTGGATCTGGAGTTTGCTCTCAGGCCATAACATGATGTCAAGGCAGCAAAAGAGGATCTGTAGCACTTGCTGGATTTGCAAACAGCTGGAACGTTATCTTCCCGTGTCTGCCAGTGTGTGCCAGAGGTGTGTGATCCAAAAAACCCCTTTATTTAGGTTGTCATAATGTCTTGGGGTGATTCTATGACAATACTGTATTCCCCATATACTGTATTCCCCGTAATTTCCCTATGGGAGACTATTCAATTGTATAAAACCCTCATTTATTGGTCTGGAGGATGTCAGAGCTCTTAAGCAAGCAGGAATATCTTGATGTAGGAGTAGTTTTCTTGTTCTTTGCATGGGAGTGACGTTCAGTGACCCAAGGAACACTGAATTTAATCTAAACTCTATGAGTGAGTATCAGAAATACATGTACAACTTTTCCTCATCATAAATGGTAGAAGGCAAAGGACTACAGCTGGTGACACATTCCAATACTTCATTTTTCCCCAGACCAGACCTGAGGGAAGGGAGACTTTCTTTATGAAGTAACACCAAAAGGAGTCAATCACAAATTTCCACCCCAGCTTTTCATTGTTTTGGAAAAAGTTTAGCCATGCTAAAAATATTTTAGCTTCAATTTGTGGTTTGTTTCTTTGTTTTCTTTTTTCCCCAAATTTTTATTGTAACCTAAAGCTTTTTCCCTGTTGTTCAGAAATGTTCTGCTTCCCCATCACCTTATCCAGTGTCTGTCAAAAGCCTGTGTTGGCTTCAGATGTATGTGCAGCTCCTGTTGAACTCAATGGCACTTTTTAACCACAGGTATTCAATTATCTGCTGCTAATGGCCCATCCATTTTGAAAACACCTATTGCTTTCTCTAAGTATTCTCTTAACTCACCCTAATATTGACCAGATTTCTCTGGGAAAGGTGTCTGCTGAGCGTGCTGTCAGGACATCACTTACCAGTGTAGCCTTTTCTTCATGGGATCCTCTCTGTGTCTTATTTCAACAATTTTTTTCTCTTTTCTACAGTGGTGATTCTGCCTGTGCATGAATCATTGAAAAATGTGCAAAACTTGAACTTCAATGAGAACCTTTAGAAAACAGTGTTAAAATTTAAAGTTTATCTCTGGGAGAAGCCAGGAAGTTTGTGGTGAACTCCAGCTCGTAACTAAAGTGCCACCAGCTCTTAAATGGAACAGACAGGATTCTCTATTTTAATGTTTCACCCCAAAGGATGCCAACACCTATAAGACATGGCCTTAAAGGATTTTCTGCTGCAGAAATATTAAAAACAGAGTAAATGCTCCTGGGTTTGCAAACTTTTCTCTTCAGAGAGTCTAATCCTTTCATCACAGTGGCGATGTGGGTACCCAAGTGGCAGCTAAAGAAAACCTGCAGGGTATGGGACAGTCCTGGCTCTACAAAGCAAGCCACGATTTTTGTCCCAAGCCTTGCCTTACCAGCAGCCCCTCCATGTGGGTACCTGTGGGCAGCATCCTCACACGGCACAAAAAGTTGAGTAAGTCGTGTACTCAGACATCGGTGAGCGCTGCTGAAAGCTTCCTGACTCCCTGGCGGCAGCATCTTAGCACGGACAGCACAGGCTTTTCCTCCTCCACCCAGCCTATGGAAAACTGAAGTCTCTCACATGTTCACCTTGACAGATCTGGGTTAGCAGCATCCCTGACAGCCCAGCTGTCTTGTGTCCCGGTGTCTCTATTTGGACGCAGACAGCATATTTTAGGAGGGGCAGAAAGAAGAACAAGAACAGCTAATTTGCCCTTCTGAAGGAGCTGTGGTTTGATGAAATCCTGCCAGCCGAGCGGTGCCACGCTTTCCGCTGTGCCTTGTCACTGTCAAACAGGTTCTCACTCCTGATCCGTGGCTGACAGTCTGAGACGCGGAACAGGAGATGTCCCTTTTTCTCTGTTTATGAGCTTCGTGTACTTGCTAATTACTTCAGAGGATAGTTAAATTTTATTTTGCAAACCGTATTATGCCAGGTATTGTTTTTTGCCTTTGTTCCTGGTAAATGTAGTGTGTCGTTTTCTTTGGCACATCACATTGACAGTAGTCTTGGTTCTGGCTGTTATTTATTTATCAGTTCAGTGACTTCACTGTGCTAAGGCAAATACAAGGTATTGTCTTTGGCCATAGGGGACAACTTTGCATTTGGATGCTTTTATTTACTGATTGATCCTTATTAATATAAATTTCTAAGTTTTAGTCAGGTCATTGTCATGTTCATTAAAAATGCATGGTTAATAAAACAAATTGCCTGTGGTACTTCAAGTCAAATTTTTTCTGATTTACATTTCTTTTCTGAGGTACAAGGCAGGCAAAAGTTTTCATCGAATATTTTTTCATCTTGTGGATACCAAGCAGGCTTGGATCTTAGGTCACAGCACCCCTGTGTGACTCACGAAAGTCTCCTTCTGAGCAAGTACAACTTCCACTGTGAACAACGAGCAGTGTTCATGTAAATTAAACCTAATTTTGGCCCGCTCAAGGTTTCCGTAGTCAGATTAACCAGGACAGTGAAAATCTCCATCTTTAGCACTGCTGGCACAATCCCAGGGCATTACACTCACACAGATATAAAAGTCCTTTAGCACTTCCCACACAGGAATAGGCTCTTCCAGAACACGTATGTGGCAGCTTCTGTTTGTTTGCGCTTTCTCCACACTTGTTTTACTTTCCTTTGAGAAGGTGTGACAGAGCCACGTGAAACCTTCTGGGGAGAGGGGAGACTGGCTTGTGTCTGCAGGGATGGAGCAGGGATGGGCACTGGGACTCAGCATGGCAAGGGTGGGCACTGGGAAGATTTAGGAAGTGCTGAGGGTGAATTTTGGGTTGAAAGCATGGACACTAAGGATTGATACAGATGTATCTTTAGCTTAACCTCCATGGAAATATTGCACATCCTTTTTCCTTTTTTTCCTCCTCTCTAATTGCTGTAATATATGGAAGTAAGTCTCCTTTGTTATTCTAGCATGAAGTATCTTTCACATAAATCATTGTGTCCTCACTAAAGTCCCTATGCTAATTTGAATTAATCGCTCTGTTCTGGGCAGGTATCTCATGGCACAGTCTTTCATTATTCCTATAATTTGTTTTGTTCTGTTGTTGTTTGGGTTTGGTTTTTTGTTTTTTTTTTCTTTAAATAGATGGGACATGCCAAACAGAAGCTGGGGCAGCCATAGAGCACACAGACATCAGTTTCACAGCGATGTTTATAAATTGCCAAATAACCATCTCATGCAAGTGAGATGGTGCACAGGTGTTCAGGCTCAAACAAGGGGATGAATTTCTGTCTGCTATTCCAGCAGGATGCTCCAGCTCTGTAACCATTGCAGGAATGGCAATGGCTTGAAATAAAGAAGTTATTTATATTTTTGACAGCACTGATCTGAAGTAACTTATTGGGGAGACAAAATGGCTGAGGTCACAGGCATTGACTGGTGAGAAAGAATGATGGCACAAAATCTCCACTGGTGGTTGATATTAGGTCTAAGAAGGTCTGTTTGCTTAAAAGACCTTTGCTGAGCTCATCTGCGTTTTGTAGCAGCGAAATGCTGACCTAAGGCATCACCTAACATAAAGCAGGGAGTTGCTCTCTTCATCTGAAAATGGATTCTGGCTGTGTTAGTAGGAAAACTCCTGCATTTAGAGATCCCAAATGGGTATAACTGGGTGAGAATCTCAGCAGCCTTTACTGATCTATGGCTTGCAAGGTAGAAGAACCTGGCGGGAACATCAACGAGCTCTGCGAGGAGCTGCTGTAGGTCTTGTGACTGCATCCATTCTCTGGAGTGAATCCACATGGAAATATAGACTGGCTCTGTTTGCCAGACAAACCACTCTTTGCCCAGGTGGAGCAGGAGGGTGGATAGGTGGCTGTCATCCAGACCTCTGCCAAGCATCTTCGAAGCCCTGATGGCAGCGGCCACCACACTGAACACTCCAACTCTCCAGAAGTATTCAGTGGGTTAGGAAGCCAACAGACCTTTCCAGTCGTGTTGCAAAGCATTCTCCTTGAGATGAACCTTGAGGTCTGCTCTGAAAACCTTCCTAGCACAGCCTGGGATGAACCTTGAGGTCTGCTCTGAAAACCTTCCTAGCACAGCCTGGGATGAACCTTGAGGTCTGCTCTGAAAACCTTCCTAGCATAGCCTGGGATGAACCTCGAGGTCTGCTCTGAAGACCCTCCTCGCACAGCCTGGGATGATCCTTGAGGTCTGCTCTGGAAACCTTCCTAGCACAGTCTGGGCTATTTTGCTTAGTAAATTTACTGGCGTAATGCTGAGTAAATTTTAAGCAGTTGCCAGTGCATCTTTTCCACGTCTTTGCTCTCTTCACCTAAGGAAAAGGGTCTGTCCCGTGAGGTGTTTTATTTGTAGACTGATGCAGCTGACAACTTGCAGGAAGGTTCAGGCACTGTGCTGAGTGTGAGAGCTGGAGAGGGAGAATGAGCAGGAGCAGCTGGGAAAACAGGATGTAGCCCCATATCTGTGAGGCAATAAGGCAACCACATGGCAAATGAGGGGATTTCATGGGTACATTTAAATTCATGCTCTGGAAAAGGAGGAAATCACATGTCACATATCTGGAAATGAGTGTCCACATGGATATTTTTGTATAGCGTTTAAATTTGGTGAATCACACAGTTAATGACTGCGTGGAATATTTCTGGTGTGGGCTTTGAAGGTCTGCACTTCTCCAAAATTTTACAGGAACAAATAGTTATGGTAAATTAACTCCTGCTAATTACTGCATGGGAGGAAGCAGTCTGTCAGGGAAGCATCCAGACAAGAGGATTCTCATACATTTCCTCATCTCTCCTTGCAGGAACTTAACTGGGACGAAGGACACTGCGTGTGCATCACCGAGGCAGAATGTGAGCTGCAGAAATCATGGCTGAATAAAGCTGGTTTTGGGGATTTGGCCCTTAACTTGCCGTGCTCATCGTCCTTTGCACAACCACTCTTAAACCACGTTATATGAAACCGTTAAGAGAGTCTTTGGAGAACTGGATGAACTTTTATATTTGTGTTATCTAAACCTTGCTCAGAAAGGTCTGGCAGTTGTGATGATTAGGCAGACAACTTTTTAAAGACTTTCAGGTGACAAACTTCACGCTTTCCACCATGATCTCTTCACAAAGGTTTGTTAAATAGGGCACTGCACTTTCATAGCCTTTGTTGTTCTGACACTTCTGAGTAATTCAGATTGAGTTTCAGTCTACTGGACTTACTGATTTGCATTTCAAAGCCCCAGAAAGTGAGCTGCAGAGCCAGACACTTCTTGAGTTTGGGGCTTAAAAAAGAAAAAACAAAAAAACCAAAAAACTTTGGCAATTGTTAGCTGAAATGCTGACTCATCAGTTGTGTCACTTTTTATATTTTAACCTGCCTTGGTGGCTAATTAAGGATTTCCAAAATGAAGCACGGTGTGAAATGGAGAAGAGCAAGGAGAATTTGGCTGACAGGAGATTAGCAAAGAACAGAGTTGGATCCAAAGGGAACATTATCCTCTGTGCATCCCTGAATTGAGCTGCAGGGGTGCACCTGCTGGCTGGGACTGCTGATGAGTGCCCAGGATTTATAATAAACTGCCAGGTCTACTATACCTTTCATGAGCTGACTGAATGCTTTTTTGGTCTCAAGTGAAGATGACACAGAGTAATACCCTGCTAACCTGTATCCTGCCTTGGAGCTGCAGATAAGCTGCCAAGACTTGATGAAGGGCTTCAAAAAAAACCCCAGTTAAGCCTGTGTTCCAGTAGAGACAAAGAAAACTGAGGGCAAAAGACTAAAAGAACTGTTAATTTGTTTCTTTCTGCCTTTTTTTTTTTTTTTTTTTAAATTTACAAAGCTGAACACAGCACCTCACTGAACGTGGGTCCATGTAGGTGTCTGGTCCCACATTTGCCTCTTGGAATGTACTGGCTTTATAGGAATTCTCATAATTGTAGGGGAAAAAGTCGCCTCCAGATTTCTTAAATAGTAAAAACACTCTTATTTATGCATTTCATTATTTCAAATACCTTCACTGACAAAGGAAATCAACCATATATGAACGTGTTAGTGTAGATATCTAATGTGTCTGACTATTGGATCTCAGTGCAGTGTTGAGCCCTCACCAATTTATTCACATTATCGTTGCTACAGAGGGATGGGAACTGTTTTAGTACAACCCTAATTTTGGCGTTGTTGGAGAAAAAGATGGAGCCTGGAACCAAAGGCTAAGGACTAGAATTACACAGGTGTTCTTGTGCACTCTGTTAAAATATTGACAAGGGTTTTTTCAGGTATCCTCTGATCATTTGGAATATCCCCGAATTATTCCAATATTAATATAACAGTGAATATTTACAAATTGAAGCTATATTAATAGTTATGACAGCTGCTTTGCCAGACATTTAGAAATTCCAGTGTGGAACTAATAACTCCCCATTTTTTCTAATTATCTTGATTACTACAGGAATTAAACAATTGACAAATAATTTTCAGAAAATCAAAGGACGTCTAATCTTAGCAATAGTAGACAAAATTATAGCACTCAGAACAAAAGCTCCTTTCATGATTTTCAGAAAATGAGATGATTCATTCTGGAAAAACAATGTTTACTAAAATTAACCTTATACAACTTGGCTATCAGTGGAAATTGTTCTTTCCAGATGAACTCTTTTCTTTTTTTCTTTCTGTTCTTTTTTTTAAAAAAAAAATTTCTAATCTCTTTTTGGCATGCAAATTAAAAATTACAAATGTCTCAAGAACACTTACTTTATATTAACCTAAACATTTTACTTTCATGTTTTTAAATACATTTGTTTGGAGTTTTTTTGTTTTGTTTTGTTCTTTTTGTTTGCTTTTCGCTTTTTAAACTCCTTTGTTACAGTATAAAGCTTAAAAAGATATTATGAACTAGAAAGATGAAAATGAAAAAAGTTAAAATACCTCATTTTCCTTATTTCAACCTTAAAACAAATGTTATTAATAATAAAATTATTCATTTGAAAATATGTTTGCAGTTTTAATATCAGAGGACAATTTAAAATATTTTAAAATACCAATGACCAGTGAAGAAAAACTTGACAGATATTTATGTATGAATTTTCCTAAACCATATTCATTAGCTT